>VFXL01000370.1:0-60001 GCA_009761765.1 Phenacoccus solenopsis | reverse complement strand
TTTTTCTCGTGAATTTCTGTCGGTTCTATAGTAACAGTGATTTTTTAATGCACATTATGCAAACCATTCATTGGAATAATTTTCATATTTTTATTTTCAATTTTTCCACCATTTTCCACCATGATTAAATGATGAAAAAAAATGTATTACTTGCATAGTGAAATATATGAAACAAATTCTTAAACATACGTTTTTAGTGCAAAACAATTTATTTGTGCCCTATAGTTACATAGATTAGTCAATACATAGTTTCATGCGATATACATTCTATGAATATTTGTAAACTTTTTTTTTTTAATATCGATGAGGAAACTACAAGTGTTTTTGAACAATGAGCATGTTGAATCACAGTTTCTTTCCCATAGGTTGCTAGTAGATGGCTAATTCATCGAAAGGTACAGGAGTTTAATCTACTATTCAGGCCAGGGATGGGTGGGGAGGGGAGGAGGGAGGGAGGAGATTTTCTCTCGAACCAGTACTTCCCTCAAGGGTCCATCAAGTCTTTTGAAAGAAACATAAATATGTTTATGTCATCATTAAATGAAAATTTAAGTCCACGAATTTTGTTTATATTCATATTCCCTCTGGTGAGCTTAGATTTTCCTTGTGCAGCCCAACTACCGCTAAAAAATATAATTACACTGAAGCTGTGTTTAGATGATATACTAATTTCAAAGTTAACCTGTGATCGCATGCACGTGTAGGTATTTTTATTGCAGGGAAATACTATGACCAATCACTACACTGCATGCGGCGTACAAAAAATGAAATTACATTTTTCATTTAATATCACAATGGAAAAATTTTATTTACTGAAGCATAAAAGGATCGATCTTACCTTACCTCCATCAGTTGGAAAATGTTAAAACGCCTCTTAATTTAACCACAATCCGTAACCAATTTCACCTCCAACAACAAATTTACCGGACACCGGCGAAAATATAAACAACACTCACCGACGTCACTGGGCGACAAAATCTTCCACCATCGATTCCACATATCGTGTTATCTATAAATATCGATTTTTGAATATCGAATTTACCGTCGCTGTTACGTCATAATCATCCACATTACCCTATCACTGATTGGAAAACCAGTCCAGGGAATTCTACGGTGCCAAAGAGGTACCCATGAGTCACCACAGATTATAAACCCCAGATGACCGTTAATCCGTTCGACGTCATCGTGGAACGCGAAATTGAACCGGATAGCGGTCGGAGAAGGGAGGAAAATCCGCGCACGCTAGTATCAATAGCCAGCAACCAGTCTACCACGTTCAATCGGTTTACAACGCTTAGCGAGTGAACACTGTGTACGGTCATTGGCGCAGAACGTTTTATTAACGTTGGCGCGTGTTTCGTTCGTGTTTTTCTTCGGGAAAAAAGGGTTTTTTAGTTTAATTTTTATTAAATTTTAGTTTTTCTTTTCGTTCGCGTTAAAAGGTGATTTTTTCAGCAATCGGAAAGATACGCTCGTATTATTTTGTGTGTCGAGTTATTGGTGAGTTCATTTATTTAGATTAATTTTCGTTTTGATTTTAACATCGTTTTAAGAATTTATTTAGCCATAAGTAACGCTTTTTTAGTTTTTTTCCTCGTTCATTTGGAAATTTATGTGTACTTAGGATAACTCAACCTTGAAAAAATTCGAAAAATAATCAGCTAGTTACTCGTTTAATTTTTATTCACATTTCACTAGCTGGGTAAGAAAAGCCACCGGTTTTTAATGATTATTTAGATGTTAAATTTTTAAAATGTGTTTTGGAGCTCTACAAAGCTAATTAGATGTTTTCTCATTTTCGTCGAGCATTTAAACCTTGGGAAAAAAATTCCATAAATTTTCAACATAGTCGATACAATTTCCAAACTCGTATTCGAGCACTGATCTAGCTTCGTATTTCTAATAACACCACAAGCGATTTTAAATTCATCTCTGTGTAGGAAATCCGAAGTCTAAACAACATAGTGGTTCACACAGCCACCGAGTCCAATTACCCGGTCATTCCATCCTACCAAGTAATGGGAGAAAGTTCCATGTCCGAATCAGGTTTTCGCGTTCTGTGGAATCACTCGATGGAATATTTCAATCGCTTGTATAATTTTCGCCTAAAAGTTCAACCGCTTATTATATAACGAGGATTATTCCAACCCCTTCCCTTTCGTGCATTATCTGAGACCTCCATTCTTTATGAACTTTATTATTCTTTTTTAGACATTCTGGGTTTTTTTTTTCATCGTCTATGTACACACTCTTGTGTGTTTTATTTCCAACGCATTCTTCCTGCTTAGAGAAGGTTACCTTGAAATAAGTTCTACGCTTAAATGCGACTATATACTTCGATGTCTAGCCTGTACAGTTTTTTTTTTTTTACTTCAAACATTTAATTATTGTTAGAATGAAGTTTTTTCTTCGCTGATCAATCGGATTACCTATGTAGTTTATCCGCGTTATAGTAACGCTGAAGGAAATAAATGGAGAAACTGCTTTTGGGTTTTCTTTGTTTCGTGTATTTACGCGATAAATATTAAATTTGGATTGTCGATTCCCCCCACTAATAGTTTCGATGTTGTTGATGGAAAATTCCACGTCGGAATAGAATCTTCTAGAAATAACTATCGAAGGTTTTTTGTGCGGTAATGACTAATGAGCGATTTAAATCGATTATTTCGCGATATATATCTTGAAATTTGTTTTGTAAGGGAAAATTTGTCGTAAAAACACCCCCAGGGAGTTGGTATACTAACGACGAAAAAGAGACGATAATTGGAAAATTAATTAGGCACGTCATCGAAGCATTAGCCGGGAGAAAGAAACCGTTGGGTGCCGAATAAATATCGATTACGCCATTCTATGGTACAATATGGATTGAGTTACTTCTGGAAGTTCCCTGCAGGAAAAACGTAGGCGAAGAAATCGATATAATTTAATGTTTTACGTCAAACTGGAGAAATTGGTCTCACTTCAAGCTTTTTTGAAGCGAATTGCCATTCGCTCAGAGAAGCTGTCGTCACGTATTGTAACGTCATATACCACCATATTCAAGTTCATCGAGAGCTAATCAAACCGCAAGCCTGTTTCTTGAAATAGGCCAATAATAATGCGATTACCGATCGACCAATAATTCACATTATCTTCAACGTGATGTCGAGAAACCCATACCTCGTGAACATGCCGGAGATAGCTCGTGGAATTTTTCTACTTCATAGATTCTCAGAAATCATTTCCGAATGAGTCGACATTAGGATAAACCATTACCAAAATACTTCATTAGCGGTTTTCCCGATGGGAATCTATTCAGGCTATAAATTAAGGGAGCAAGAACAATCGAATTTTTTCGACGAACAAAAAGATCGTAACGTAAGCAGCCATGCCGTATTACTGGGGCTTATTCAGGTTTGCAAATGTATATAGACCATAGCGAGTACCAAGTTTCAAAAACCCACCATATCCCTTCCAAAACCAATCAAGAAGTTAAAGCTGGCAATATGTAGTATTTTTTGCCTACAATAATTATATGAGCTAATGTTTTTCAAATTTTAGCAATTTGAGGCCAGAGCCGACAAGAGCCAGAATTGGGCATATTGCAAAAATAATTCTGAGTCACTCTTTTTAATTTTCTTCATCAAATGCACTGAAAGGTTGAAAAATAAAATAATAAGAATTAATAAAAAAAAAAAAATTAATTGGAATAGTAAACTTTTAAAACATAAAATTTGGATATGATGCCTTCTTAGAAACCTGGGCCTAAGAGCAATCTGGCTTTTCTATCCTTCTTCTCCCCTGTCCTGTTTTAGGCTACTCGAGTTATCCGCAAGTTTTGAAGACGCCATTTTAGATCCATAAATTCAAAAGATCATATTCTGGTCATCAACTAATGCTACATAAACACTTTGACCATTCTACGTTTATTTGGTGAGAAAATATTGAAGATTTCAAGAAATATCATGACTCAAAACTTACTCAAAAAGCCATTTTATTGTTTCAACTTTCCTCCAAATGCACTCATGAAGCTAAAAACAGGACAAGTAGGTGCTCGTGACTCAGTCTATCATATGACACCAAGAACGAAAATTTTAAGCCATTTGCACTCGCCTCAGCTTCCTCTCAATCTTCGAGAGATCCGCCATTTTGAAGTGTATCGAAAATCCAAAAAAAGAACTTTTGCATATTCACATGAAGATCCTACCACTAAATTTTGTGTGATTTTCATTCATACCTACTAACGTTATTTGCAAAAACAAGTACATGTAGACACATATATAGAGGCGTACTGCAGTAAAGGCAGCCTCAATGTTGAACATGGTAACATGTATTTTGCGAGTTTTACACCCAGGAGTGGTTTGGCGAATTTTTGTAAGGGTCTCGGATTGTTAGTAGCATATGCACAATATATATATATATAGATTTATCTATGGATAAAGTGGCATCATTTTTCGTCGTCTACAGGTAAAGTGGCATCTTTTTTACAAAGTGGCATCTTTTTTTTGATGCCACTTTACCATCACATTGCTAATCGATTCAGCTATATGTCATGACGTCACTTGTGTGGTTATTTGGGTGATGCCACTTCACCACTAATATTCTATTTTTCATACAAAAAAATTTTTTTCGGTCTACGGTCGTGGTAGCCTCATTTTTTTGATGTTTACAGGTAAAGTGGCATCATTTTAAAAATTTGTTTCCAAAAAAACCTTTGAAATTATACATTCCGTTCGCCATTGTGGTGTCGATAACGTGACATTAGATGCATTTCTGAGGAATGTGCAAAGTGATGCCACTTTGACCATAGATCACTATATATATATAAATAGGTGTTTATACAAAAATACTAACTATCTGAGACCTAGTTCGTAGTGCTATTCTACTAAGATCCACTTCGGGTCTCGGATAGATAGCGGCAAACTTGAAGTGGTCTTTGAATTACTGCTCCATACGTTTTTTATAACTCAATTCAAGGTTATCCTTACCCTTCCAATGTTCCCAAAAAAATCATATGTTGGTGATTTACAAAATGCTAACATCTATCTATCTAGCCCTTTACATTAGAACGGATCTCGGATTATCTGTATCATACCGCGGGTCTCAGAATGATAGCAGCGTCTATATATATATACACAACTAAAATTTGAACATTGGCCATGTGATCAAAAATGGTCTGAAACGCAAAGATTTCAAGGTCCCACTATCCCCCGCCCTCTCTTTTCCAAATCAGGTAGACTGTAATAGCTACTTTCAAGTTAAAAACTCAGCTAATCATTCACCAGTCCATTCATCTGAATGCACTGATGCATCGAACGTTGGCTACATGGTGCACAAATTAACATTATTCGCAGAATATCGAATAATACCCTGTTTCGTGTAAACAAGCCGGAGCCTGCGTAGACACCGGTCTTCCTTGGCCATTCGATCACCATAAATGTAACGCGTAAAACAATGAATACTATAGCGGCGCGAAGATGCTACATCCAATTCGAGGATGCAGATTCTTCGAATACTTAATCTCGTTCGAATAACGCGAAGAAAACACGACCTGCGGGTACGTCTGGTCGAAAAACATTTTTATAATTGTCCTCGCTCGACGCGAACGTACGTAATTCGTTGATCGTTGTTGGTTCACTTATACATCCGTCGTCGAGTCATTACACTATGCAATTACGAATCGCGAATATTCCGTACGCGTTGGTAGCCGAAGATAACTTCAACGAACTCGTACTGGTCGACGACACGAAAGCGAAACTACGCTCCAGTACTGACCTGAAAACGAGCCTCTTAAGTGGTCTTCGAACCGGCACACAGGCAGGCGTATTACAGAGGCATCCGACCAATGTGATTTGTCATCCAGTGATGGCGCAATATCGATAATTCGATGGTACTTTAACGCCATCGCAGATTTACGTAACTACTGAGGGGGTGCTGAATGCCTAAGGAGGCATCATATGGATTTCCTGGTCGTTGAAAACTGATACCTAAGTTTAGTGGAAAAATACGAGACGAAAATTACAATGGAAAACACCGCTACGTGGATGACAGACAAGGAGGCATAATTATCGTGATTAGTCCGCGAGGTGTTCGCACCGTTATATTTTGGCACTTCCGTTTGAGCGTGGTTTTTCCCAAATGGTAATTGGTACCGCGTTGTTATTCTAATTTAGGGATAATTATCGATCAAATAGTATAAAATAAGGGAAAGGTGATAACGTGTATTTTGGTCTTGGCGACGTTATTGTGTACAGGCGAGATATACGGAAGAGCGTAGTGAATGACGGTTAAGGCCTTAGCCATTGTCCCAAGTGTTGATTAACGACGATTTGTGTATACAGCGGGCGAATAAAAATTCATTACGTTGTTTCGATTATCTTCAATGCGAAATTTAATACGGGGTTTGTAAGCCGATTTCAAGGGAACTAGAATATACGCTGATTGAAATTAATTTACTCGACGGGACGGCGACGATGAAAATTCGCGTGGGTTAGCGGAAGCGACTCGAGCAAATGACGATTATTAATTTAAACGACGCAAGTATATTATGTTCGAGATACTACCGGTATTACAATACTTGAAAGAAACAAAATTATGGATTCAGTGTAAAATACTCGAGAAATAAATGAAGTGAACCAAAAAAATTCAACTTCGAATTCCTATAAAAATTATCGATACATTATTACTTAGAAAAAAAAAAAAAAGAAAAAAAAAATTAAGGAAAGTTTGTAATCCATTTAAAAAAAATTTTAAAGTGATTTTTATTCCAAAAAATTTTCTGCATAAATTTTGTATTTGACCGATTTTTTTTTTTTTTTAACCAAGCGATCAATTTTATTTTCGATAAAAAAAAATTAAAAAATATTTTGCTAAAAAATGATAAATTTACGTACTACGAAAAATCTTTCAAGGCGTCAATAAAAAAAAAAAAAAAAATCTTTCAAAATTATAATCAAATTATAGACTTTTAAGCCATTTCGTTAACTCATTCTTAATTATCAACTGACTAATCGATTTTTCAATATCAAACAAATTATAGCCAAATTCATCATTATTCATTTTCATTCATTTATTTTTAATAACTGCTTGAGGAATTTTTTGAGTCATTTTTAATTAAACGAGTTCCAGAGAAAATACTTTTGATAAATAATCAATTTTTGCTAAATAATCAATAAATTATTTTTATAAATAATTAATCAATCGGTTTTTCAATCTCAATAGTTTCATAATTCTTTTTTTTTTAAATAACAACAACAACAACGATTGGGTAATTCATCTATTTTCATTAATTCATTACATAATTTTCATACAAAAAAATAGGACAGAGGAGTGCCAGAAATGATCAGGTGACCAAAATAATTTTTAGACCTCGCTTTTCAATTTTTCATTTGAATTCAAATAAAACTGAATAAGAATTAATGAAAATCCCATGAAAAATCTCATTAGTTATTACAATTTTGAGAAGTTTCAAAACCTAAAATTTGAATCTCTAAGCCCTCTTAGGAAACCAAATCTGAGGATAATCTACTGCTTCTACCCCTCCCTTCCCCCACCCATATTAAAAAAGAACATATTTTTTATCATTTCCTTAATCTATGATTGATAAATGATCTATCAATTGATTTTTGATAAATAATCAATTATTTGGTTGGTTATTAATAATTGATCAATACAATTTTCAATCCTAATATTCCGCTCATAACTGTTTTTTTTTTTTTTTAATATCAACAATAACAATAACAACAACAACAACCACAACAACAACAACAACAACAACAATAGCACCAGCATTAACAATTAGTGATCTATTTCGAATGTCTTAATTTGGAATAAGCTGACTGAAAACTAATCCAGTTTATATCTCATCACTTGAACCGTTCTCAAGTTATCGTCCGGGTTCCCACCAACATCACATTGTCATAGCATGAAAAATACTCATCTCGAGCACCGTGTCAAGGACAGAGCAGCGGGAAACGGGTCATAACTGGTGCGTAAAATTTCCCATCTCATACAACCATACAGCTGGTAATGGTCCGCACCACGATTTAAAACTACACAGTCATTAAACTGTCAAGAGTGAACTGCGTTGGCATTGTTTTGTAGACCGAATAATCAAACGATGCGTTATCACATCCACTGACACATTTGCCTATACTCCATTCAACATCCAATGCCCACCTATACAGTCCCAAACCAGTAAACATCGAATATATCAGCAAAATGGCAAATCAACGAGTGACATCGTGTTGCAAAATCGAAACACTCGTTAACTCGCAGACCTTTTGAAATCCATCGCACAGGGTGTTCTCGGCGCTGTACAAGTACAACTTCCTGGTTGTAAACCTTTAATTACAACCACAACAATACGTACCGCGTTAAAATCGCCTATATTACGAAACAAGGGTCACTGCAACGCGTCGACGGTCAACCTTGAAGACGATTTTCCACTCAAACGCCGCGCTCCGGTTCAACATAATATTTGAGACGTCGTACGGTGGACGTGAAATTGCCACAATTATCCTATTCATGAACCCAAACCGTTATGGCGACGGTGCCGATTAATTTGCTCTTGAAATTTTTCTTTCCCTCTATAACTGCCATAGTAGACATTATCGACGCGCAATCGCGATTACGTAAATTCGTACGCCGTTTCGGTGCGTTCCAGGTGAATGGCTAGATAATTGTATCGGTACATAGTTTCCCGATAAAGTGAAATATTTTTCATCGTAGGCATATACGTCATTGCAGTGGCGATTGTATTGACGTATTTTGATTTCATTTGAATTAATTTTTTTTTAGCGTATTTATTTTGGATTAATGAGCAATTTTTTCGAATTTCTCATCTCAAGGATGATCATTGGGTATAGGAGAAGGGGTAGGGGAGAGGCTGAGGATCGCGCACTATGCATAACAGTGAAGTTTTTGTTGCTTTCAGATTTCAGATTCTAAAACTTGGATATTTCGTTCTAATTGGAAAAATGTTCGAAATAAGTAATTTAAACTAAAACAAACTGAAGAAAAAAAAAAATTGAAAAAATCCCCCTCTTGCAAAAAAAAAATAAAAATAAAAATAAAAATATGAGTACAAATGTTGATTAGCAAGGTTGCAGCTATAAGATGGATAAATGAGAAAGGAGGTTAATTTTTCTGAGAACATCAATTCGGAGTCGAAATATAAGGTGAGGGGGGGGGTTAATTTTTAGGGGGAAGCGACGATAAAATTTTACTCACGTGCAAAAAAATAATTATGTATTTAAAACAAAGCTTATAAATAAATAAAAAAATAATTTATCAGCAATGACAAATAATAATCATAAAAACCAAACTCTCCCTTTTCCCCATCCCGTGATGCCTTGGCATTTAGAGCATTGATACTCAATTAATATAAACATTTTTTTTTTTTTAAATTCGAAAAATTTAATTCATTATAATTTTTCAAGACAACTATTATTATAGAGGAATTATACGATTGAGCATCATTTGAACATTCAAAGAACTAAACTCATGTGAAGGGTTCTGACCGCCATACCCATCTAGGCTTCGGCTTTCTATAGGTAAACTTCAATATTTGAAATGAGTGACATAGTTGAAAGCTTCTCTTTTCAAGCTCTACTAATGGCATTGTATTTGAATATTTTTAAAGGATATTTCTGAATTTTTTTTTTATTTCTATTGCCTTCAAAAATTATTTCGAACTTCATAATCCCCTTTATTCCGTTCCTCTTGAAAAAAAATATAAGTACTGACATATTTTTCAGGGAAATAACTCGAAAAAAAAATTCAAAATTTCATTTCACTAATAATTTTTTTTACGAGTATAAAAAAAATAAAATTTAATTATACGCAGATATTTTCGTTTATTTTAGTAATTTTATTATTATTTCTATCTTCATTAAAGTCAAGTATTTTTGACTGCGAAAAAATGTCATCTATAATTTAAGACCTGAAAATATTTCACATTTGGTAAAAATTTAATGAATACAATTTGATTATTTAAAATCTCATTAAACTCTGAAAAATGTCACAAAAATTATACCATAATTTATTCACATTTCAAGGATATTATAAGTCATAACTAATGTCTAAAAATGTAAATAATTTTCCGTACATTGTAATCGAAAAAAAAAAGAAAATTTATTCATAATAAAACTTCACAATCGCAGAGGGGAGTAAGTACAAAAATTTCAATTACATAAGATCGTTTTGTGGAACGACATTTTTAATTTTTTCAGATTTCCCAAATTCCTTCTCGTGGCTCTATATAAATACGCATTTTCTCGCCTGGACGAATAAAGTATGAAATTCACGAATTCCTCATCGAGCACAATCAATTAATGAAATATTTCATAACAGTTGTTTTGATTGGCTCGCTTATAAAAACCAAAAAAAAAAATTAATTACCCCGTCAAATAGTCTAACCGGTTTACAAATTCGGTGAAATATTCTTGTTGTTTTTTGTAGCCGCGTGAAAACGTGTAATTAATTGCTAAATCATATCGAACTTTAAGTACGACACGCGGTGTTAATTTGCGAAAATTCTCTAAGGTCGAACAAGTAAAGCAAATCCGTTAGGCACGGTCGAACGATGGGAATGGTAACTTAATAAACGGTTTTGTAGAAGGCAGAAACGAAATCGATATGATAAGAATCGAACTAAGGGAAAATATTGTTTCAATTTGGTAATCGCCGAATAGTCGAGTGTGTTTTGATAATTCATGTTTAATAACTTTAATGAATGGGTCATCGAAAATTACTATGTTTTTCCCGTTACATATTAACTTAGGGCATTGTTGATTTATAAATGTACCAGCCGACAGCTGACCTAGTGGGATTCCTACATTAAGGTAATTACAAGCTTTGTCCCTCCTAATAAGATGATTACGGTAGGCGATTTTCATACACATTAATGCCGAAATTTTAACGCGTGATTTTGGTAAATAGAAAATTCGAGAAAATTCCATGACCATGGATTTTGGAAAATTTCTCGACGTCATGAAAAATTCGAAATTATTTCCCGTACGCGTTTATTTCGTAGGGTCGCGTAATAACGGCTTTTCGCATCCGTTTGAAATCTTAACGTTTACCTAAATGAGTGGGGTAATAAAGCCATTTGAATTGGCGTGTTATGGTAGCCTCGATATTAAATAACACTTCGAAAAATCCCACCATTTGGCAGTTAAATAAGGCCGATTATCGTCGAAAGCGGGTTTCTTACTTCAATAAAAAAAATACGTCGTTGATCGTACACAAATGGAAATTCTCCCAAATACCGTCATTTGCGATAGACTAGATTTGGGTACTCGATAGGTATACTTTTTTACTGTTTTATTCCGTGACAAGGGTAAATACACGAGATTGTATACATATACTAAGAACTAGCTCACGCCAATAATTACATGGAATCAATTTTGTAATTTCGCAATCACTCGACATAATGCGCTTTCTGCGACCAAGCATGATTGACAAGAAGTGGGACTCTTGAAAGGAGTATTTTTGAGGGACAATAGGGGCACTAGTTTTTTTGACAAGAAGTATTTCTAAAGATAAAATTATGCAATCGCCGGGTCAACCCCTACAAAAGATGCAAAGTAAATGTTATTAATCACCAAAAATGATTAGAAGAATTCATTCAGTTTTTAGTAAATTTATCTCAAGTTCCACCCTTAAGAACAATAAAATTTCATAGCAGTCAAACTCTGATATGACTAAGAAAATCAAAACCTCCCCTAGAAATGGATAAATGGGAATTTTTTCAGTTAATATAACACTTATGGGAAAAATGCATAGAAACAAAATTATTCTATTTTTTATTCTAAATAAAAAAGGTCTTATTAATTTTTCGAATAAAATACTTTCCAAGTCTAAAAAAATCACTAGTCAACTTATTTTACTACTCGATAAATAAATAGTTCGTGTCTTGTTTTTGAAAAGTTTTATACAATTATGATGCAATAGAGGGGCACTAAAAGATCTTCCAGAACTGTTGTTTCCGCGGTCAGAGAAGAGGGAGAAAATTTTGATAAATTTTTACTTAAAAAAAAAAAAAATTCTATTGCTCAGATTGAGATTACGTTTGAAAAACTGAAATTAAAATCTCAAAAACTAGGTAATAAAAATTATCAATTTTTTTCGACCATTAATAGTCATTTTATGAACGAATGTTGAACTGTTGATAATAAATCTGGGCCTAAAAATAAGATATTAACATCGAGTGGGCCCCTTCTATCTCGTACTGCACAGAATATAAAAACCTTAAGCCTCCACCATACGCAGATATTCGCCAGCATACGCAATACTTAGAATCCAACGAGTAACGACCCAAATTAGTTGAACGCATTCATCACTACGCAAGCGGAAGAAGGCGCGCGTGCCGGAGTCATTTACATTGGTGATATTCCAAACCGAAGTTAATTTGTGTGCTCGAAGACCATGAAAGTCAATGTTACCTAAATTGAACGCCATCGACGATACCTGAACGGTATCGTAATCTCGGCTAATTCGTCTTCACTAAAAATGTGAAATAAAAAACAAATTTTCACGTGACTGAAAGCTTTTAAAAGTCGAGTAAAGGGAAAGCGTACTCGGCCAATATATCAACTTAATTAATACCTTGTTTGGGAGTATCTTCGAAGGGGGTGATGTTACACGATTCATACGTTTGACATTTCACATAGATTTTTTCCTGACCTCGATGGCGAACACCATTTATTAGCTTACGCGCCAAAACACGCTACCATTTACCCCTTCAATTCGAATTAAACGCTGTTTAAAATATTCCAGCTCGAAGGCAAAACAAGTCCTGTAATGACGGTGATTCGAAGGGAATTTAATGTCACGATAGACGTTTGTTTTCTTCGTTTTCGCGTGAGCGATATATTTTTCGATTTTTTTTTCGACTTCCACCCGCCACACAGAGCCCACGAACTTCGCCAACATTTTCCCCCAGCTGAGTGGGCTGATTTATCTTCTTCATTTTCATCGAATATAAACCGACCCACTCGAACACGCTAATATCGAATCACGACTATATTCTAATATGGTCAATGCTGATTCACGCATGGTATCTTGCTATCCCTAGTGTAGACAATGATGTTGGATATTTTGGCAACCGTTCATCTTATTTCACTACGCCGTATTGAATGTAACCGATGAATTTCGCATCTGACCTACGCTCGAATGAACCCACAACTGAGTATGTTAGGATGAAGGTGATTCTAAGTTAACATAGGACGATGATGGCGTTTAGAATTTGCTCATTTCATACGAGTACATATATTCGTTTTGAAAGTGACTCAAAATCTTCGCGCTAGCAGACCTCGTCAATTAATCACAAATATTTACGGTACGTCGAAAATAAAACGTATTTGCTATTTCGAGAGAATAACGATACGGTGACCTTGAAATGATTTTCGGGCAAAAGGTCGTAGAGGTGTTAAGGCACAGTAGAGATAAGATGATACGAAATTGAACTCCGACAATATTATTTATCGACGGGCTGTTATCCTTCCGCTATTTTTATCATTGAAATTTTCGCTATTTTTAAAATTATAAAGTCCATTTTGCGCGAAGTAAAGTGTTATTTTTGAAGCTTACTTGGTATTCTATTTTTTTCAAAAATTCAACGAATCGATGCTAATTTTCAAAAATTTTTCAGGATTTCTTTTTTTTTTAAATTAAGTAAATGAATTCCAATTTTAAAAAATTCTCGTTTTTTCCCCTCAAAAATTCATTAAATAAATCCCAGTTTTAAACATTTTTCAACATTTTTTTTCTTCAATAAAACTATTTCAATTTTGAAAAATTTTTATGTTTTTTTTTCTTCTTCAGAAATTCGCTAAATGAATCCCAGTTTTGAAAAATTTTCATGGTTTGCTTTAAAAACTTCAATAAATTGATCCCAGTTTTAAGTTTTCCATGATTTGTTTTCATAACTTCAATAAACTATTCCTAGTTTTGGAAAATTCTCATGTTTTTCCCCTTCAAAAATTCATTAAATGAATCCCAGTTGTAAAAATTTTTCATAATTTTTTTTCTTCGATAAAATGATTTCAGTTTTGAAAATTTTTTATGATTTGTTTTGAAAACTTCAATAAATTAATCCCAGTTTTGGAAAATTTTCACGTTTTTTTCTTTTCAAAATCTCACTAAATGAATCCCAGTTTTAAACATTTTTCAATATTTTTTTTCTTCAATAAAGTATTGCCGGTTTAGAAAAATTTTCATGTTTATTTTTTTCTTCTTCAAAAATTCGCTAAATGAATCACAGTTTTGAAAATTTTTCATGGTTTGCTTTAAAATCTTCAATAAATTGATCCCAGTTCTTAAGTTTTCCATGATTTGTTTTCAAAACTTCAATAAACTAATCCTAGTTTTGGAAAATTTTCATGATTTTTTTTCTTCTTCTCAACATCTCACGAAATGAATCCTAGTTTTAAACATTTATCACGTTTTTTTTTTTCGAAATTTTTTTCATTCAATAATAATTATTTTAAATACCAGTGGATAAATAAAATAAAAAAAGATGTTTTTACAAGAGTATTTTATCTCATCTTTGTTCTCTCAATTTTTGGCTAAGACCATTTAAAAATTCTGAAAAAATAACTAAGGTTTATACATGAATCACTTTCATAGGGAGATGAGGTTAATGAATTCATATCTAAAAATACATATATAACCGATTTCTTCCCTATCGAAAAAAAATTATTTCAAAAATTTTTGGTAAATTCCTTAAAAAATTTTTGAATAAACTATTTTTGTGCAATCGAATTTATCTATCATTTTTTATCATATAATATTATTTTTTTTCAAGTATCTATTTTTAAAATATAATTATGTAAATCTACAAATAACCTTACACACTCCTTCATCTTAACTAAATCTCCACCCACGACCTTCCCTCCTTTCAACACTACTTTATCTATCGATCATATTCTTGTTATATTATGTTTTATGTATAAACCGATTTAGAACAGACATAATGTTCCATTCACCCTACTCTTAATTCTCTGAGGGACAGAGTCCTAAGCTTCCTCTTATCTTCGGGGCATCATGACATTAATTTCTCACTACGCCTCTAGCCTGGTAGCTGTACACAGTACGTTAAAAAAAAAAAGTAGAAAAAGTAAAGATAAAGTGAAGTTGAACTTGAAATGAATAAAAACGTAAATACCCAAATTATTAATAAATTAAAAAAAAGATAAAATCAAAAATAAAAAAAATGAAAAAACAAAGAAAAAAATGAAAAAACAAATAAAAAAAGGAAAAAATGAAATTAAATCTAAAATAAATAAAAAAGTAAATAATGATAATAATAATAAATTAAAAAAAAAAACTAAAAAATGCCAAAAAATTGAAATTAATCAATTTTATTTTCATTTGCAATTATTACAGATTTTTTTCTTGGGAAAAATATTTTTAAAATTTAGTTTTGCACTTCTCTTTTTTTTTGTCTATTTAACTTTTTCCAGTTTTTCAACACAGAGTAATTAAATTCCGATTAGCTTCGGTATTATTACCACTGTTGATAAAAATTAAGATAGTCGAAAAATTTACACCTACTATCCTATACGTTACATCACCTCTTAGCTACATCACCAACGTAGGAGATCTACTAGAATCGCTGATAAACAACTATCCCATCACCGAATCGATGGTAAATTCTAGAAAAAAATTTCGCCGCATTGCATCACTTATAACGTATCTGCGGGGGGTCATAAAACACTCCTCCTTCAACACGAGTGAGAATCCGACGAAACCCAGCATTAGATGACATTACTTATGAACTATAGAAGGAGAACCGGCCTACTCCACGGTATCAATTTTTAAGGGCGGAAGTGTTAACATCGTCGCGTCTTCTATAGATCAACGTAACGCAGAGAAGTTTCAACAACATTTATCCACCGAGATCAGGAAGCGACGGAGTTATATTTTCAACCCATATTGCGTAATAAACAGGTATTACTTTTCATCCACAGAACACCTATGCTCGACGGGTAAAAATGGAAACGATAAGTTATATGATGCGAGCTGCTTGGCTGGGGCGTCTGATTATTCTGGCTATTACGTCTACGAGAGCTGTACTTCAGTTCGTTAATTAATCAAGACACTCGGCGTTGGAAAATATTATTGTACAATGACGCGAGACGATAACGTATGGAGTTCATCGTGAACGCGTGTTATTAACATAAAACGCGACGACGACGCGGATGAACTTCGAAGTCGCGTATTTTTCATTCTAATTCCTAATGACGTCGCAAACAGGCGTAAACAAATAACAAACCGATTACGGCTCGGTTGCTTCGATCTGGTTTCGACTCCTATAATATCGATCATATGTCACCTCGATTGGAGGGTTTTGCAATTGGCGTGTAATAAGTTCATCGCTGAAGTCGCGCAGACACGATAAATTGAAAAGCAGTTCGCTTCCTGTATAAGTGTGTTTCACTTTCACCTATACACCAGCGCCGCTTTTTCTTCGACTGTACAGCGAAGCTGGGTCAACCGGTATTACCTGATTAACGCCGACGGCGGCAGTTCCTTTTATTGCCGATTTAGCCTCTCGATGTTTGACTAAATATACATTGTTTGAAGTTAATATATGTAACGACAACATCGTACATATGGGTCTCAATGACGTCTGTACTCCTTTACTCGGCATATTCGATCGAGTGGACTTTTCGTATTCACTTGTTCAGGGTTAAATATTATACACACCGTATGTAATCATCTGTTGTCGCTCTTATCAAAACACTCGATTTAATTCTGTATACAAATTGATATTTTTGAGTTTACGATAATTACACGTACTGATAAAATAACAAATAAAAATACATCGTATACGAAGTCTCACACTTAATCTAATTATCACTGAATGGCGGGAGAACGTGAAAAAATTAGCACTTCTCGAGAATCCGTTTTCACAAATTAAATTCCAACTATCTGCTTAATCAATCGTAATAAAAAATAAACAAAAAATCCGGACTACAGTGACGCAATGCATATAAGAGCACGTTCTACCTACAACAACCGACGCTAAATTACCATACGTAATTATACACGTAATAGTTAAGTATATATGTACACTTTTGCGCTAACGCAACTCGCGATTTTTTCGCCGACCACGTTACAGGTACATCCGGCAAAATATCTGAAAAATATTATGATTTGGTATTTTTCTGTTTTCAATATAATACCTAATACTTAGCCTGCTTTAAATTACTGCAACGGCTATCTAGATACCTGGACGGTGCATAGGGTAATCCGAATTGACTCCAGGTGACCTTGATACCTTGAGGCTAGCATCGGAGAGGTTGTTGGTGAGATATTACTCGGTAATTAGAGTCAACGACCATTTACCATGCGAAAATGCTCGCTGGTAGCTTTTCGCACTGTAGTGATAAGAAGTTCGGTCTGTTTGAATCATTCGAAGAGAATTTACTCTGGTTGTCTGGTTGCTGGTTGGAGATGTATGATAAGGTTAAACACTACGATGGGCGAAATTTCGGTTTTTTTCAAGAAGTGAAGAAGATGGGGTCGCAATGGTTGATAATTCGCTTCAAAACGTTGACATAAAAATTTCAGCTCTAACTCAATTTTTAACCCTCCTCCCCCCTAAAAAAAAGTTTAAATTTTCAAAAAAAAAAATGAGATTTTCAGGAAATCAAATATTTTATAATTTTTAGGTCATATTGTATCATTTAAAAACTGAAATAATTTTAGATGACAATTTTTTCATTTTTATGTAGAAAGTAAACAATTTTTAAATTATTTTCAAGGTTCCCAAAACATTACATTTTTCCTTCAAAATCACTTCGAATTATTTTAACATGAAAAATCTCACACTTAAGGAAACCCTGTGAACAAAAACCGAGCACATTTTGCTCCTGAAGTTCGAAAAAATCTGAACTGAGCATGTGGGTTCACACGACCAATAAATCACCGTTTGTCGTACATTTTTGAAATTTATTAAAATTTTTGCTTTTTGAAAAAAATTGCCGGCTATTTTTTTTCAGTATTTGAATAACAAAACATAACTCTAGAACATCAAAAAATTTTCAACTGAATGAAAATTAATTTTCTTTTTTTTTCAACTTTCAACTTCATTTCGTAGTCTCAAAATTTAGTTAGTAGAGAGACCCGATGCTCGTAAATAGAGTGAAAAGGTTATTTTTTTTTAAAATAAGGTAAAGTAAAATTTTGAAGACGAATGAGTAAAAACTTAAGAATCGCTAAAAAGCAAAAATTGGATAGATTAATCTTTCCACGAAGCAAAAGCTGAAATCAGTCCCACGTTATAAACTAGTTAAAAAAATTATTCGTTTTTAATAATTCTTAGAAATGTTTGAATAAGCAAATTGCTTTTCTGAAGTTTCTTGAAATTTCTATATCTTTACCAAATATTTTCGTAATTCAAATCTTAGCTGGAATTGAAAATAACCACAAAGTTATCTTATCATGAAAAAACCCATATAAATATCAGCGAGGAAAACCCTCTCGTCATTTAACGAAGTGGTTATTACCAGCACGTATTACACATACAAGATTAAATCATCAGGATTTATCTTCTTTGATAATCGTGAACTTTTCCAATGCACTTTTTTTTTAATAGGGGTACCAGGTTACATTCAACTTCGAAATTTTTTTCAATTACTGCTGGTCTAACACCTTGCAGAAGCGTAACTAAAAGTTTTTCTGAAGGGTAGGGTAGGGGTGGGGAAGGGCAAATGAAATATTGTTACTGCATTCTCTGCTGTCAGTTTACAAGCATAGAAAAATGTACAAGAATTGTAAAATTAATTCTCCTCCCCCATCCCTTGCATTTACACCAATAATACCTTGTATTTGATTCTGTATATTTTTTCGGAATTTCTGGAAGATTTTGGCTAAGGACAGCTCTTGCATCCTGCATCATAAAAACGCACCAAATATTTGACTATTTCAGTTTTTCACTATGAGAAAATGATTACCTCCTGTTTATCTGAATTAATTTGAAGGTATCATTTGTAGAACCAAACAAGTATTTTATTTCGTTTTCCAAACACACACAAAATTTTCTGGGCACACTATTGAAGTCATTTAGCAACTTTTTTCACATATCTATTTTCGCAAAAAAAAAAAAAAAAAAAAAAAAAAAAAAAACGTAAGCAGCCATGCCTTATTACTGGAGCTGATTTTTTAATCAAAGTTTGCTTATATTCGCAAATAATATTGTCAAGTAAATTTTTCAAACCCACAGACCACAATGGGCCAATGGGCACATCCATTATAGAGTAAGAAACTCCTACCTTATTCTTCTAAAAAACACCCAAAAAGTTCAATTTGAAATATAATGTTGTACTTCTTGCCCACAAAAATCACCGAAGTTCATATTTCTCAAATTTCAGCTTTTTTAGGCTTATCGAGCCCACCGCGCATTCTCTTCATCCGCCATTTTGGATCCACTGGTGATCAATGTCTTACCTTCACTTCCCCTCGGAAAGCGGTATTTTGCTTCAACTCCCCTCCATAATAACTTAGGAGGCTAAAAATGAAATATCTTAGTCACTTGAACTCATTTCATCATTTGATACTATGATCAAAATTTTCCGATTTTTCGTTATCCCCCACCACATTTTGAGGATAATCAACTTTCCTTCTTCCCTCCAAAATCACGTGTGAAATTGATATTAGTATACAGCATACGTTTTAGCACTTTATTAAATCTGAGCAATTTGAAGCTCCTCAAGCCTTCCTCAAATTTTGGCCATCCCCCATTTTGGATCTCTTTTGATCCAAATTTTAAGAATCTTATTCTTGTTCGCAACTAACTCTATATACGGAGTTTGAACTTTCTAGATCAATTTGGTGAGAAGATATGCAAGTCTGAAGAAATTTCGTAAATCAAAATCTCTTCAAAAAGACTACGTTTGCTCTAACTCTCCTTCAAATGCACTTGTGGAGCTGAAATTTACATATAGTTGAGTCCGTGACTCAGTCTTTTGAATGACACTAAAAACAAAAATTTTGAGCTACTTGCCTCCTCTCTAACACTTCTGAAAATTTGAGTGAACCGCCATTTTGAGGTGAATAAAAAAATAAAAAAAGGTAGGCTGTTACAACTATCGTTTTAAACTGAAACTCCACCCATGTATAAACTCGCTTCCGAGTAAATTTAAATTAATGATTTAATTTTTAATCCCAAAATGTCAATGTACACTGATATGTTCCTTGTTCACGAATCTAAAGTAAAAAGCAGATCACCTTCTCAACGATCTAGCTGTCATTCTGATCATTTCTCGTATCCCAATCAACGCGAGATTCATCTATCACATAACCAATCTAATTTACGATATTCGCGTAGCGAAAATTTCGAGTCAATTAATAACCACCGGTTACGAAACGATCCTTCACCGAGAACGATTATATAATCTCGCATGTTGGATCGTTAATAAAACGCCCGGGTATAATAGATTCCTCATTCGTCCAAACGCTTTATAATTACTCGTTGGACGCTTTCGACGACCTCATAGCTCGGCGTTCACCGGCGATGATTATTTAAAGTATCAATTAGCGATTAAACGACGATATTTCGGCCATTATAAATTCGCCGGATCGCATCGAAGTTACATTTTTCGTTTCCAATTCACCATCGTCAGCTAATTTAGAAATAACACGTATACCAAGGTTCGCGTTTCCGTACGAAAATATTTACCGTACACGGAACGCCGGGACGCCGCGAAGAGCCGGTAGCGTATAATTGTGTACAAATATTCGAAAAATTCACGCCGTCGTACGTAGAACGCATAAACACCGTACGATTAAATCGCGTACGCGCGAAAAAAAATCGACGCGGAATTAACCTTCTTCAAGTGCATCACAGTATGAAAAACAAACAACGCTACATTACGTTATAGTACCATTAAACCGCAGTCGATAGAATTTTTCTTCTCTCTTTCTATCGTGTGAATATACCCGTTGAAAATATCAGAAGGAAAAAATAATAAAAAACTAGTTAGCCTACATAAAACGCGTATTTGTTCTCTCTCAATTTATATAATCCAATGAAATTCATTGTTTCAGGTATGTTCCGATAATCACCTTCTCAATGGCTCCGCGACTACAGCCGCCATCGCTGTTATCATTGGCGCACGGAAAAGTGGCCCAAAATTTGGCCAACATCTGTCGCATATTGCATACGTTGGCGCAAGACACGTGCGTCGCTCATGTGTTGAATTTGACGAAAAATACGTTGAGGCCGATTTGGCAGTCGACGGTACCGGCATCGATAAGAGCCCAACTGCTGGAACAGACGACTTCGCTTTTGGCCCTACAATCGTCCGATAATGCTGGAACGACTACGGGCGCGGCTCCGCTTTATTTATTGGTTCTACTGTTGGCCAAAGATATAAAAAAAATACGCATCGAGTTATGCTGCTATTACGGCTGCAGCCATCAGACGGCGCTGTTGAAATTTCTCGCCAATGAAGGCAAAGGATTGGAGTCGTTGGAATTAGCACGATCGACGCTTCTCAGATTAGGTGAGAGTGTTACCTACATTAACGATGAATTTCATTATAATCAAGGTCGATATTGAATTGAGCCATTAATAAGGTATTATAGTGTGCGAAAAAATAGCCGCATGGTAGGTCGGTGTTGATTCGAAGGCGTTAATTATTTTTATACGTGTCGTAGATTTCCTGAAGCGATATTTATTTTAAACTAAAAAAAAAAAATGCATATTACCGATAAAAAAAAATAAAAGAATGCATACATCGATAACCCTAAAGCCTGCCATTTCACCAACAGTTCACTTTCTGTAGAGCAAAGAGTAGGTACTCCAGGGGATAATCAATTTCAGCCATTGTTAAAGCCCATGTTGAAGTATGATATGTTCCCAAATCCACGTGCCTTCGAGAAAGCAAGAAAGATCATTTCTCCTTTAATTATTCAATATTATTTATACTCGTATATTTTACTTTATTGAAAAAATTTTTTTTGATTTTTTTAAAATTTTTTGTTTTTTATTTTTTTTATTTTTTTTAATTTATTGATTTTTTTTAATTCATTGATTTTTTTTATTTTAAAAAAATACTTCTTGATGGGCCGGTGACATCACTTCTTTCAATAGTTGCTTTCTCCGAGATGAAAATTAGGCAATATTTCCTGTCCTAACTGATGAAAGAAGTAACAGGCCCTCAAAAAACATATAAAGTGACCAAAAGAATTCAGTTTTTGGAAAATTCGTCAAAAGTATCATTCAAATTAAAATAACAAAATTTCACAATAATCAAAAGTTCTCATGACCAGTAGTGAGCCAAATCTCGCTCCTCTCCGCATAAATCAATTTAGCCATTTATTCAAATAAATATGACACTTAACAAAAACGTTCTACTCAATTTTGGAATACAATGCTTTTCAAGGACAAAAATATTACTCATAACCCTATTTATTGAAAGTTTCATTATGTTGGTATAAACAAATTAATAACAAAAATCAATTAATTTCAATTCTCAATGAAACCAGCAAAAACGTAGTAGAAGAATCCAACGTGAAAATGGGAATATTATTTCGGAGTTTCGCGAATAAAAACGAATGTTGAATTTTTTCATTAAATTACGAATTATTAAATTACTACATCGATATTCACTTTAAAATGAAGGCTCTATACTGCTCCACGTATTACATCCCTCAAAATAATTTTTCATAGTCATGATAAAATTCAGAAACAAACTAAAACGTTTCTAGACGCAAAAATAAAACACAAAAAATACCTAAAAATTGCTTTTTTTCAATTAGAAAAAATTCAACAAAACTCACAAATTAAAAAAAAAATGAAATGAGATAGTGCATTAAAACAGTTCCAATTTGAGAGAAACAAGATAATAAAATGAAAAAAATTTTCATAAAGAAAACCTTCAAAAGTGAAAAAACAAAAAATTTTAGTGGTGTAAAAACGAAACAAAAATTATTCAAAATAAAAAAAATCCAAAAACTATACAATTCAACAATAAAATAAAAAAAATTCTATGATGAGAAAAAATGTTCAAAAATGGAATGGATTTTCTTTAAAATTAAATTAACCGCTAAAAAACAAGGAAAAATTGAAATACCGGGAAAATGAAAAAAATTATAGATGAAAAGTTTGGAAATTAAAAAAAAAATTAATATTTTAAAAACGAACTAAAATAAAAAATATAAAAAAATTAAAAAATTAAACCTTATTAATGTTTTAGAATAAATTAAAACCATCTCCAAAAATGAACACGTCATAAGCTGAAAAAAAATTTCAAAAAAAAAAAGAAATAAAAATTTTCAATTTTTGGAAAAGTAACAAATCATATACAAAAAAAATCAAAAACATTTTTTCTAATTTTTTTCTGCAATTAAGAAAAAAGTTGTCACTCAAACGATGAGTATCTCTTCAATTTCTAATTTTACAGTATTATTTTTGAATAAATTTAAACCAATAAAATCAACACAATGTTAACCGGAATGGAACCAAAACAATAATAATTTCAATCAAACCTCAGATTGCTGCCAAGCTAAGATTTGGTATACAGCATAAGGTGAAAGATAATATAGTTAATCACTATTAACTCGCTAGTAACCACTAAAACGTAACAGGCTTACTTATCAAAAACGAAGCTCGTGACGTTTCCCACAGAAAACATTATATTAACTTTTACATCTCCAAATGCCTGAAATGAATGCGGAAAATGGCCCTTTTAATAATATTCAATTTCAAGTAAAAATTGTTTACCTCGCAAATTGATAGTTTCAACACGTATAATGAATAAGCAAGGTGCCATACCCAAGTTTGTCAAACATTAAGTACTATAACACAAACCTTGAATTTAATAAGTGATGGGATAATTGACACAATGACACAATGAAAGCAAACATTGTGAATTATTGTGAGAAACCAATGAAAAGCTTCTCACACCCTAAGGATTGAAAATAAAGGAATGTGCCTCTTTATAAATGAAATATAGGGTCATAGTCTATTCAAGGTGATGATGCCAAAGAACAGGCGATTTCAGAGAAATCTTAACTCGAACAGACTATATTCGTTTTTCCTTGAAATTGCATCACAAAATGAAAATTTGCTCTAATTGATTAAATGAGAATTTGCCACAGAAAGTAGATTTACAACGATAAAAACTTTAGTTGAAGAAAGAGTAAAAATAGCTCGAGAAAATTACACATAAAAACTCGTTTCAATATCGAAACCGAGTCATCGCAATTGCAACATAATTACCTTACCGATAGTAGAATTTTCAATAACAATTTTTGGCGCCGTTTCAACGAATTTCGCCTTCGATAAATGGAAATCTATGCTATTAAACTCGACCAATATGTTCAACACCACGTGGCCGTTGATATTAACGTTTGTATTTAATGCGAATTTTTATCTATGCCACAGATCGTTCCCTACTCCAGTCAGTGCTACTTTCGGCCACATCGCTCAGGCACCTCACCTTCAAGAATATAGCCAACGACAGCGTGCTGCAGATTATCGGATCTCATTGCCCTAATTTAGTGTCACTGGACGTCTCCCATTCCAAAGAAGTCACCGATGCGGGATTACAGCAATTATTTTTACGTATCGAAATACGCGATAAATTATGGAAGTCTACCAAGAAACACGTACAAAAAAATCCCATTGCCAGATACAAAAAAAATATTCATAATTTTGCCAAGTATGTATTACGATGAAATTAATATTTTTATGTTCACGATGGTATATCGTCGTTGAGAACTTTTTTTTTCCTTTTTTGGAATGTCTGCGAAGGTTATCAGGAAGGTTTTAAGTTTGGGGATCTTTACAATAGCTGTGTACCAAAATTTACATATGTTATGGAGAAAAACATCCATATTGTTGACTTTTGGATAATGACGGAGTTATTGACTGGGATGAAAAATATTTTCTTTGCACGAGTCTGAATTAAGTGGGGAAGAATTAGTAGGACATTTATGATTTTGAAATAACAGATTTATGAATTTGTTTTCATATTTGATTTTATATTTAATTTTTGTTGACGATTTTTATTTGAATATTTTACCAAAATAGAAATTAAATTAAATTCTAGCACTTCCATGAACGAATATGAAATCAACATTACATAATGTTGATGAAAATTGAAATGAATTTTATCGGAATAACAAAAATAAATAAATAAAAGATATACACATAATGATTAAATGGCTTAGTTACCAAAATCCGTATATGTAGCCATTTCTACCCACAAAAATTCTATAAGCCTGTATTCATCAAATTTCAGCTATTTGATGCTCCTCAAGTTGTCCTTTAATTTTCAAGATCCGCCATTTTGGGTCTATTTTGATCCAAATTAAAGAGGTCATATTGTACTGGTGCGCAAATATGAACCCACGTATAAATTTCATTTGGTATGAGAGATGAGGATTATTCATGAAATTTCTGAAATTTCCTGTCTAGATTTCCTCTCAAGAGTTAAATTTCTATGGAACTCTTCTCCAAACCAAATTCTGAAGCTGAATTTTAAGCATGTTTGTTATTTAGGGCTCACTTTATCATTACAGTATTATAATCGAGAGTTTTGGATTTTTTATTTACTCTTAGAACATTTTTATGACAAATATGCAGTTCTTCTGGGAGGGAGGGTGCGGGGTTGACTTTCAAAAGTTACAACGAAATAGACCATAATTATGTACTCAAAACCGGTGCTCTTTCTTGTACCCGCTCCCCGATCTAAAAAAATACTTTTCAGTATTTTTCATAAGAAAAAAAAATTAAATAAATAAGAGCTCTTCCTTCTCTCGAAAATCATGTGTGAAGATGAATTCGGCATATGGTATACGTCTTATCTCCATAAATCACAGGAGCCTATATTAATCAAGTTTGAGTTATTCGAAGTTCCTCAAGCAATTCTCAAATTTTGACAATCAGTCACTTTTAATCCATTTTGACCCAATTTGAAGGGGTCATACTCAGGTTGCCAAGCAACTCTTCATACAAAGTTTGACCTTTCTAGATCAATTTGATGAGAAAATGTGGACGATTAATGGAATATCCTGTCCTTATTTCCCCTCCAAAAATCAGTCGTTGCTTTAATTCCCCCAAGAAATTCATTTTGTAGGCACAACATTGGAATATTATAGTCATTTAGATTTCACCACATGACACCCCAATAAAAAATATTCTACTTATTTTTTATCCATCACATTTTGAATGAAATAACCCGCTCCCCTCGCTACATGTTTTGCACATGTTACCATTCTTACCTTCAGAAATCATATGAGTCCATATTCATCAAGCTTGAGCTATTTGAGGCTCCTCAAGCCTTTCTCAAATTTTGACCATCCGCCATTTTGGATCTATTTTTATACACATTCTCAAAAGATCGTATTTGGTCTTCAACCAACTCCAAATACAAAGTGATCATTCTAGGTCGAATTAGCGAGGAGATAATGGAAATTTGATGACTCAAAAACCTTCTCTTTTTTCGTTCTAACACCCCTACAAATTCACTTGGAAAACTGAAATTTGCATATGACGATGTCCTAGGCTCATACTGTCGTATGAGACTATGAATGAAAATTTTGAGACGTTAGCCTCCTTTTTCAACTTTTCTTAAATTTAAGTAGAGAGTTATTTTGAGTTGAATAAAAAATTAAAAAATTTTTTTTTTGCGCATTTACAAGAAGACTCTCCTACCAAATTTAGTCCAAGTTTAAAACACGAAGATATGACGACACCCTCCCCTCCCCCCTCGATCATTACTTTTCAATTCAGATAGGCTGTAAATTTGTAATGATAACTATCCTTCTTAATTGAAAAGTCAGCGAGAAAAAAAATATATTTTCAAAAAATTGATTAAATTAAACCAAGAACCCAAATTCTTCATATATAATATTAAAAAAAAAAAAAAAAAAAAATGCAGAATTGCAGACATACCATAACAATGCAACGATGATTTACCTAGATTTAAATCACCTTTAAGGGTTGAATTTGCCTATACCTACATTAATTTGTTTTTCTCGTTACAGATTTATGAAACGTCTATGTTTACCATCTCGGGACCGAGACTCGATGGCCAAAGATCTAGTTACCATATTAGAATACTGCGAACTCCGCAACAACCTTTGTTCCACATTAAAATACCTAAACATAGCAAACACCGGCGTCACAAACGCCGGTATCTTGCTGGCCATTTTGCACGTTCCTGGTTTAGAATCCTTAGGCGAATACTGCCACATCGGGCGCGCGCTCGAATTACTCGAGCAAACCGTACGCAACGACTTCTCGAGCCATTACTTTCAGCTGAAATGCGTGAACAGCAGTAGAACGACGGAGCACAGCCTCGAACTAATATCCGAACGGTTTCCGCAACTTCGTAAATTAAAAATCACCGAACCAATGTACTTACCTAAATCGCTCTTCATCATACCTCGCACAGTGGTATCGCTCAATCTGCAAAGTATACCGTCGACCGATCAATGGTTACAAAGTATCTTCGACTTTCTAAACGGACCGCATGGGCCAATATTGGAAGAACTTTCGTTACGATTTTTCCCCGGCGACCAGCTACCGTCCATTGATTTAAACGAATTTCTGCCGAATCTTCGCAATCTACGTATTTTCAATTTAGACGGCGCGAATGTAGACTGGAGAGCGGAGAGCCCTCCGCCTACGATGAAGCATTTGTATAAAGTGCAACTCGGCAAAGTAGTTATGATGAACGCTATTAATAATTTACTCAAGTGTTGTCCGAAATTACGTATAATGCATGTTTACTCTTGTAACGAATTAGAATTCGATGATATCTTTAACGAGAAGTCTAATACGCCTGCCAAGCTGTCGGAGCTCGAATGCTTTTATGTATACGAAACAGCTTGCCTACCTAAATCTGTACTGCAAACTATTATAGATAAGTTACCAAATATTAAGCAAATAGGAAATATTCGTAATTGCGGACTGGAGCCGGATGATATTCAACGTGTCGATTCGTGGATCGTGCAGAATAATTTCGACTTACAATTGTACGCCGGTTCGCATTGGTTTTCGTCGTCGTGTTTTCCTCTGTGAAAATACTAGGGAAATGTTCACCGATGAGGGTTTACTGTGATACTAAATTTATTACTTTCTATGTTTATTAGAGTCGGTAAATTATTTTGTCATATTGGTTCGAGTGAGCGAAATGTCGAAACATTGTAGTGTCATGTATGTCTGTCAGAAGTCGAATATAATTAATGTGTTCCAGTATTTCTTTAAATTAAACATCTAGTGATTTTATAATTTTTTTTTTCAAATATACCATGTTTTTGTGAAGTAATTTATTTTTGTAAAATATTCATCTACACAGTGTGTGTATAGATAAAACGAAGGTTAGAATGTGTAGAATGGAGTATCAAGTATAGTGATGGCTGCGAAAACGTTTGTATTTCAAAAAAAAAAAAAATTGAAATAGTGTCACAAGTATATTACTCGAAAAAAAAAAACCGCAAGTAGCCACGTTTCATTACTAAAGCTGAATTTTTAACTTGGCTAGTTTACATTTGAAGGTAATACCGTCAATAAAAAATGAATTTAATATATATTTTGGATTAATTTTTACTCAAATTCAAGGAGTCATATTCTGGTTCCCACAACATCACATACAAAATTTGAGCTTTCCAAGTCACTTTGATACGGAGATATGCGAGAATTATGAAACAGCTGTTCTCTATTCCAACTCATCTCCATAATCACTCAAGAGGCTAAAATTGAAATATCTAAGTTTGCCTTTAGTTGTGCTTACTTTATCATCTGATTCCATAATTGAACATTTTCAACTTTTAGTTCCCCTCCACAACATTTTGAGTGTAATAAGTAATAACTAATAATTTTATCTTCAAAAATCACGTGTGAAGCTGAAACTGGCATACAATATACTTCTCATTACTAGTAATCTTATACCTATAAGTTCATACTTATCAAAACTGATCCATAAGAGGCTCCTACAGCTTTCCTCAAATTTTGACCGTCAACCATTTCGGATCCATTTTTACCCAAATTCGAAAGTCATAATCTGATACCGAACTAATTCCACATACGAAGTTTGAACTTTCTTTGTCAGTTTGGTGAGGATTTGTGAGAGATTATAGAAATTTCCTAACACAAAATTTCCTCGAAAAAATTTTACTTTGCTTCAACTCCTATCCCAATGCACTTGGGAAGTTGAAATTTGAATATGTTGGTGTTCATGACTCACTCTTTCATATGAGACCAAAAACGATAATTCTGAGCAATCAGCTCCCCCTCCACCCCATCACAAAATATGAGTGAAGAGCCATTTCGAGGTGATTAAAAAAAAAAAAGTAGTTATGTACAAAATTCCACAAAAAGTCTCTCACCAAATTTTTATCCATACTCCTTGGTGATATGTACGGAGGACGGGAACATATATGTATATATACCAGAATATTTGGACAGTTGCCATATGACTATCAATGACCTGAAACGTAAATATATAAAATTCCCCACACCTCTCCCACATCAGGTACGCTGTAATAGCTATCGTTTTAAATTAAAAATTCAGCTAATGACTCACCTCATGGAAAAATCATACACACGTATACCACCTTTTACGTCTAAAATAAGACTTCCTAGAATAAACTGTTTCTAGAAAAGGATGAAACTAGAAGATGCATTTAAAAAAATTATTTTTTTCAATTTACTGTAATTTTTCAAAATATTCAAGTGTTTTAAAAATTAAAAAAAAAATTGAAAAATTGATGCACGATTTTTTTTTAATCAGAATGTCTAAGGATTTAAAAATAATTTCTCAATTGATTATTTTTTTTTTAGCAGAGTTTCCCATGAGAAAATAAGATACTTTCGTTATCTGATTTGAGAAGAGGGTTGGGGAGAAAGAAGGCCAGAAATATCGACTTAGATTTTTTTATGTTCAGTAGTTTAAAGATTTGTAGAAATATGGTGGTTCTATACATAATACAATTTTTCAAGTTGAATACCCAGAAATAAAAGGAGTTGAGAAATGTATGCTTTCTAAATCTCGTTTTTTAAGCGGAATACTTGAAGAATTCGGAATTAATTTTTTGAGACATATTTATTATTATCTAAAACTGTTGAGAAATTCGTGTCAACAATATTAATAACTTTCTATCTAAACCAAACAAGATTAAGGTATCATTGTTCTTCTTTGTATGAGAAACAAGGTACCTTTTCTCCCTTCGCACTAGACCCATAATTTCTTCATTATTATTCACCGAAGTTTAATGAATTCTCCATTCTAACATAAAATTCAATATCTCAAAAATAAAAATGAATAATCACATTATCTCTCTATACATTAAAATCAAGATGAAATCGGTTTTGAGATGCGCGCGCATCCTTGTTGTGAATAACATGTATATCTATTTTATAAGAAAATACGATTTAAAATTTCGGTTTAATATTGCCAGCAATTTACTTAATGCAACCAACAATACGTACCGAATTATTTAATTTTTTATTAATTTTTTGATATTTTTTAAGGATCTATTCTACATATACGATTGCAAACTGGTTTGCCTGCCAAATGATCATTTTCGTACATATTTGATTCTCAAATACTACTCATCTGTTTCACTTGAAATTTGAAATATACACCTATAATAAGAATTTGAGAAACTTCACAGAAGGTTTTTTTGATTAAGTGATTATTTATCGAGAGTAAAAATAAATTGACTTTGGAGGAGGCCATATTTCACAGCTTATAACTTTCTTATAAATTAGAATTTGAATTTTTCGTTCTGAACAACTTAAAGAGCAGTGCCTTATTTTCTTCATTTTCAAATTTGAAAAGTTTTCATAAGAAACTCACGAAGAATTTTACTCTCAAAAATGTCACTTTTTTAGCGTTATCAATTTTGATTTCCATATAGATAACATACAGTGCCTGCGAAGTATGGTTATACTAAAAAAAGAACCGTGTATGTGAAATATACCCTTAATGAGTAGAAATCAAATTGACTATTATTTTAAAAAAATTTCAGTTGTTCAAATTTACAAAATAAGTTTTTTAATGTATGCATTGTAATGATATAAAAAAAATTCAGAGATTCTGAATATGTGATTATTTTTTTAATTATAAAAAAATGTTAAAAATATTTATGCAGGCATTATGAATTTAAAAAATTGAATTTTTTCATTTTTTACAGAATCTAAACACTCCATACCCGCAAACGTGCCTCTGGCCTTAGCGGCAGCACACGACACACAAAAAAAAAAAAGAATTTTAACTTCTAAAAATTTCAAGAACGAATTTTTTTTTGAATTTCTTAAAAAGTTTTCAAGAATTTAAAAACTTGGAAAAATTATTATTTCAACTCATTGCAATCTCGTTCATTTACTCATTATCAAAATATATAAACACAGATGAGAGGATTTCATACATCGTCCATTTTACCCAAAGTGACAAAAATCCTTGATCCGACCGTGGTCAAATTTCTTACGCGATATAACTTCGAAATAACAATATGAGCGCAGTGTAAGTCGAAATGGATGCAGGATAAATGATATCTGACTTGAGGAACATACAAGAAGTTTCAAGTAGCTCTAATTTAATGAATCTAGACTCATATGATTACTGCGGGCAAGAAGTACAGTATATCTCAAATTCAACTTTTCATGTGGTCTAGAAGATCTGCAAGTTTGATCATGTTCTCATTAAATACTTACCACTAGTTATGTGGTGTGGCTGCTCACGATTTCATTTTTCGTTTACTGTTTAAGTGAAAAGTGAAATGAATATAGAAGTAAATCCATACTTCATAGAAGATGAGTCATAAAGTAATACGATGTATACTAAGTAAATTGGCTACAGAATTTGTTACATAGTATCGTGCGTGTAGTATCCATTTCGAAAACTTCTTTTTAATCATATAATCAGTGTTTAAAATTCTATAGGGATTTCATTATGATATGTATATCCGTGTACCATTCTAAGTATTTCACTTTAAGCGACTAATCTCCGTACATCAAAATCCATAGAGCGTTGACATTAACCTTGATAGTTGTGCCAATTGATGGCCTCCCATCGTGTGGAATGAGTTTTGCCAATTCCCCATATCAACAAAAAATGCTCCAATCTTTCGTACACTCATCCCTATACTGTTCTTTTAATATTTCGATTTTACCTTAGAAAGCTCACAACCAACGGGCGCGAAGAAAAAAAATTATTACTGATTGTAATTACTGAATGCTCTTTGTAGAAGGTCTCGCTGCATGATAAAGTATATACTTCCGAATAATTAATTTCTTTACGACTCTAGCGTCGATTTATATCGTCGCAAATAAATATAAAAGCTTTCAATGTTTCACGGCACGCCTATAAAACATCAAAGTGAACTTCACAACTATCAAAACATCGCCATAAAATGTAATTACCATCCCAGAAGCTGTAGAACAAAAAATCGAAGAAAGAACAAAAATGATTTCCTACCTAACCTTAACATTTAATTCGAAAATACAAATGGAAGAATACATTTGAAAAAAATCCACGTCGACGACGATTTGATTATGGTAAGCACGAGTCGTGACATAACTACTAAAATGAAATACCGATGTTGGCATAATGGTCACGATATTTTGATTGTTTTATGACATAAAATTTTATTACGGTGACTTTTCCTTATAGAACGTCTAATTTAATATTGATTAACGGTAGGTACAGCGAAGGTAATAAATCAAGTTGGACGAATGAACGAGGGAGTGGTATGAAATGCGTGTATCTTGTATGATGAATATAATATGTAGATTCGCCTCTAAACAAATATGAACAGTGGATTGCCATTGGCTTGTAATTTATATTGAACGTGGGAGCACTCTTTCGCCCACTCAGTTACGCTAGATATTTTTTTTAAATTCCATATATGACTGATTAACAGATCTGTTCGTGATTTTCTTTTTTCAGCAAATGCTGGGTATTATATCACGAATGTAATATAGCCATCATGAGGCACTATTCGAGGAGAAAATCTCGTTAAAATTTTCCACATACCTCATGAAATCCATGAGCCGCGAGTAAAGCATTCAACAATTTCGTTTCTGCTTGTATAGTCTTATACGTCATATGTAATTTCTCAGCTGGCAGCGTAGACCCGGAGCTTAGTCCAGGAGTGCAAGTGAACTTCAAAACACGATTACGTCCATTACCAATGATCCATTCGTCGATTTTCTCGTCACCACTTTTATCCCTCTGCTGGCTATCCGCATGTCCATCCATGTGAAAGAGTTGCTTTCTGCGTTAAAACGACACAAAATGTTATTACTGAAATACTAATAAATAATTCAGTTACCATGGTATGACTTCATGGTTGATGGATATGGTAACTTTCTAAAATATAAATGCTACTTACTCTCGAATAGAAGAAAATTCACCATTAAATGATGCTTGCGAAGATGGATTAACGAATGTTTTCCACTACTTTAAGTTAACTAACTTTCAAACTTTTGAACTTGAAGCATTATAAAGAGCGGTTTTCTTGGGTATGTTATTACTTGCTTGTTCAACCGTTTGAAACGTTATCAAACGCAGAATTTTCCTGGCGATATATTTGAAAGCGGTGCGATTCTGCGCAGTCGTTTACGTTTTGGCGGTATAATTATGAAAGTATTCGTATGGATCGCTAACATCGACATACCTTTCTTATTAAATTTGAAATCAAAATTTTACAAAATAGATGAAATGATTGAAAGAAAAATTTAAAACAAAGAAGGATGTTGATTTCATTTCGTTTCTTCATCTTTTGATTGAATCAAAATGTAAAAATAGTCTGTTGGCATACCAGATTAAAACAATAATGGTACTATTCAATATCGCACCCCTACTGCAACAACACCACATCTCAAATTGATCCCTAGTAATTTTTCACATTCTCTCCAATGTTAAAAGGCAGATTTTCGCAACGCAAATTATTTTTGGTAGTTTTTTGAGATGCGATGTTTTTGCAGTCGAAGATTTTTTTTGAGATGTGGTGTTGTTGCAGTAGGGGTGCGATATGAGATCTTTTGTCCACTCAACAATTTTATTTAGGCTTAACCCCTTTACTCAGTCATATACTCATGCTCAAGTGCTTAATGTACTATTGTGCTCATTGATGAGCACTTTTCTTGAAAAGTAATGTTACGAAAAAAGGTGGAAATTTCCAAAGTGTCTGAAAGGTATTTTCAATTTTCATGCAACTTCTTCTTAAAAACCTGTCTTAACCCAGGGATTTTTGTGGTACATTAACACGAAATTAATAATTTGATCAATTTAAGCATAAAATCTTTTTTCTCAGAGTCAGAAGTAAATTTGAAATACACAATCAACTAAAAAGTCACCTTCTAGATCATGATAGGAATATGATTTTTCTGAACTAATATAACAAATATGTAGGTTGCAAAAATATTAATCACTGTCTTTCCACTCACCCATCACTCTATTTTTTAATGCCATGCTGGATTTACTAAGTATTAGGCTCACTATCAAAGTTATTTTGTGATTTTCTTCTCAGAAACTATGCATGAAAAAAAATCAATCATCATAAGCATTACTCTTGGTGACATTTCACTAATTTTTTAAACATAAAGATATATTTTCATTAATTAAAAAAGTTATTCTAAATAAATTTTCAATTGAATCTGCACATCTTGACCACAATACAAAATCCAAGAAGTAGAAATTTCTCTCATAATATTTTTCTTTTGGCGCTATCTCGGAAAATTTGAAACCTGGAATTAAACATAAATAGCATACCTCTTATGATCACCTTCATAAAGAAACCTTTAGTTCACCATGGCAACAAAACTGATGATTTCTACCTGCAATACTTTAAATATTTTGAGAAATATCTCGAAGAGTCATGAAACGTAAGCATATTAGTATTATACTTAAATAGATAACGTAAAAATGTTTTCAATTACATTTTTATCATTTCAGAACTACGTTTAAAAATAAACTGCATTTGCGTGGGAGCTACCGGTTCCGGAAAAACTCTCCTATTACGAAAACTACAAAAAAAATGCGAAATAGACGAAACCACCAGCAGCGTGCCAACTGTTGGTACAAGTATGTTTAAAATGAAAATGCCAAACAATAAATCAATTATCATACGAGAACTTGGTGGTACAATAGCTCCTTTGTGGCACCACTACTATAATTTCGTGGAGAAAATAATTTTCGTAGTAGATACCAGTAATTTGTGCCAAATATCAGCATCTGGCATTTTATTGTATTCAATTTTAACTGAACCAGTTTTGAAAAACTGCAAGGTACTAGAAACAATAAATACTCTACTTCTATTCGTATACGATGTAACATTTTCTAATGATTGTAGATATTGCTGGTACTTTCTAAAATGGACATGTCATATCGTCAAATGCGAAACGAAGTATTACTAATGCTACAAATTGAAAAATTAAAATCACAAATAACGCAGACAATTACAGTAGCCGAATTTAGTGCTATAAATGGTACCGGTGTGGATAAAATTATGTCTTGGTTGCAAACGTAGCTTTTTAGTTGTGGGTTGATGGAATACTGAGCACATAACTTCAAACATATTGATAGTACCATGGTGAAAAAAATTGTTAAGAAGTCTAGTTTTATTATTGATACATGTTAAAAAAAAAAAAAAGAAAAAATGGTAAGAAATCATTTATTAAAAATACTTACAATTGCTTAAAGTAAATCCTAAATATAATTTTTTTTTTACACACATCACATGGTAATTTAAGGAAATGTTTCACTGTAAAATGCAACCTCATCATCTTCAATGTATCCTGGTGAGATCTTCGACTAATTTAATGATATCATTCACAGTTACATCTTGATTAACGCCACCATTGGCGTGTTCTTTATCCAACGGGAAGTCATGAGGACTATTCTGCAAATTAATTCGATATTTTGTAGCTTTCCAAGATGACAGTTTTTATAAGCAAAGTAAGCAAAAAGTACGCAAATATTTACTTTTAAACTTTCCACTACGTGATCCATATCTCGCGGTGACAAATCTAAGAAACTTTCTATTAAATCGCCATCAATGAATCCTTCACTAGGCTCGCACTTTACATCGGTGTGAAAACTACGCCAAAATTTATGATCGATTTTACCGACAGCTTTAATAACTTCGCTGAGTTTCTCTTGTAAGGCGTGTAAGAAATCAAACCACGACGGAGATACTTGCGATACCAGACCTAAATTAAGCGAAATCATTTAGATGAGTAAATGTACAAGAGTAGTTTGACGATCGAGTAGAATATTATAGGTACCTATCGCTCCATTAATGGTTCCAAATAATATACAACCATGTGTCGGCGTTGAAGCATCGCCAGAATGTTGCATTACCAAGGAACCATGTCTAAATACATTCACCAAATCTCCCAAATGAAAATGTCCGATTTCTTGCATCTGTTGTCGTTCTTCATCGGTGGTAGCGGCGCTGTAAGGTTTATAATTAAATTCAACTTCAAAACCGAAAGTGTTTAGGCTCTCGCAAAAAAAAAAAACAATCACCTGTCTTTCTGACAAACGAATAAATTGTAATGATTTTCAGTTCCTAAATAAGTATCGTCGTCAATTATTTCCACAGCTGTCATCCAGTTTGGATTGTAATCTCGAGATATCTACGAAAAAATTAGTCAAAATTCAACACTCAGCAAAATGTTAATTTTCACTGACCACTAATGCTTACTTCTTCGAAACTTCCTTCCATCGTTTTATATTGCAACAAAGTCATCGACCGCATTAGATCTCCAATTAAAACGAAATCTCCTTTCGTTTTCAAATACAATGCGATAATATTATTAAAATGACTACATTCGATACGTAATTCTTTTTCGGCCGTCCATTCGAACAATCTAACCTAAAGGTAATGCAATGAGCATTAATACGATTCTAAGTCAAAACACAATTCAACAAGGAATACTCTAATATTCAGCTCACTGTGCTATTTATACTGGCTAATAGTTTTCCGTTGAATTCAACGAGAGAATAACATGCTCCCTTGATCTCTTTCTCGGCAACTTGGGTTAATTTACCTTCATCGTAATGGAACATTATAATACGACCTACTTTAGGCTCGCTTTCTTCAGGATTCACGAATGCTGTACCAATTACATAATAGTAATTCGGATCATCACCTAGTTTACATGACTCTAAACTTAAAGCGTATTCATTGGCTGGAAGCTGATGAGCGTGAAGAACTGCAATTTCAAAAATAAACTCGTATGAAATTAATATATTCCAGGTATCATAGAAATCATTCGGACGTTTTAAGGAAATAATTTTAATCGCACTGATTTTTGGAATAATTGTCAATAAGAATGCTACGAACAATACACTAAAAACTCCTGACATGTAATTGTGACGTGTGGTCTCTTAAAAAAGTTTTCACCCCACTCCCCAAGCAGTTTTTGAAATTTTCTCGCTCATAATAATGGATAAGAAAAAATTATTCTATAATAAATATCATTCCATACTAAATTGTCTACAAAATATTCCATCATTTGTTTCCTAACATTTTACCAAAAATAAGCGCGATAAAAATTATTTCTATAACAACTCAAATTTAGTATGAAATGTCTAGTCACACGTATGGAAAAAATTTTGCTTCAAGATGAAACCAACCTTCGAAAGTATTTTGATCGACTATCAATAAATTATGTACTTCCACCTCAGTTCCCATATCGGGGTAAATGGCACAAGTATTTTTATTCACTAATGACATAGCGCTAAGGGTAGACTGAGAGGAGTTTTGAGCTTGAGTACTAGCACTAGGTCGTGAAGGACATGCAGTTCCACCTTCCAGTTGATCGATACGCATTGTAATTACGCCAAAAGTCTGAAAAAAAAGCAAAATAATAATTTCGATTTTTTCAAAATTACGAAATTTCGCTGCAAATATACCAACTTGAGATGCCTCCTGATAGGCGATTCTTCTAGGCGCTTCTCCAAGCGGTATTGTCCTAATATGTAATTTTTGTATTTCGTCGATCGTTCCGATAGTTACTGTGTTATCAGTAGCCATAGCCAAACTATACATTATAACGTATTATAAATAAATTTCCTTTAAACAAAGTTTTAATTCTAAAAAAAAAATGATTCACCTGTCAGGATATGCTTCGGCGTTCAAAGAACACATGTGATTCACTTGCTTAAGATTGACGTTGGAAAATACTAATTTATGATTAGACGAATAAATTACCGTAGGTCTGTCAGAGCAAGCGAATACATTGGTGGTCGATAGTGATCTGAATGTGCTCAAGACAATTGGCTGAGTTCCCAGTGTGACCTAAGCAAATGTATCGAATAGAATACGAATTTCGTATTTAACCAAAAGAAAAGAAGGAAAAGCATACTTTTTTCCTATCCGACAATATTCCGGTGCTTCGATCCATGTTAAAATAAAACATGGAGCCATCTCCGAGAGCGCATAATAAGTAGGTAATTCCTTCGAAAACCGTCATCAAGATGGATCTAGCGATGATTTCTGAAAAGTAATGAGGTCGATAAATGTTTCAATTGCAGAAAATATTTCACACTAGAGCCCCTTTACAAAACGATATTCAAAGTTTTTATTAGTTTCTCTGACCTTTGAATTAATACCGGAAAATCTGATTTCGATAAAATAGCAACACATGTCATAAGACAGTAACGTCTATATGTATCTTCAACCTAACAATGCTTCTTCAAGGTTTTAAACTTATGAAGAAATTAATTTTTCATCCACTCGATCGTAAAAACACCTCTATTAAAATTTCTTATCAACAAAAAATTAAATGTAGAAATGAAAATTTCTAATCTAATTGGTGAAGTTTATGATAAATTTTAAATTGCAAAAGCAAATTGCTTCGCCAGCCTGGATTCCAATGGGTCGCAAGGTGTACATTATTCTATAGTCTTCGGTTTAAAAATGACCTCTAAAGTAGGGTAGCACTTCAAAAATAAGTTTGGGTATTTTGTTACACACTACTCCTGAAAATGCTTATTAGGCTTCCAAATAACCCCTTAAAAAGTTTCATAGCTCTCTGAAAAATATTTGCCCGTGGCAAATTGAGCTTGAAATCTCCCAATAAGAATAATATGAAAATTCGCACGCATAAATCACGTATATGCAGAAGTATTCGAGAAACTTGAATTTTCAGGTAATAAGTTTTAAAATCGAATTCTTGTTGAAAAATAATCTAGAAAAACGTTTTTGGATTTTCCCTCACCTATGGATAGGTGAGGGCAGAGGGCAGGAGAAGTTAATTTTTAATCGTATATATTCGAAAAAGTAAAATTACATCTATGCTTCGCGTTGAACTGTTGGTTATACGTAACTAATAATATCACTTTCAATTCAACCAATAATAATCACTACTTGTAGTACGAATAGCTAACAATTCTACCAACTTTCATGGCACGGACAAACTACGAAAATTTTCGCGTTGAAGAGGGCGTATTTTAAGTAGGCGCCTTGTATACAGATTATGACGAAAATAAATATTCACAATTCAATAACTGGTCATCATGGCGAAAAATGAAAATACACGAACATATGTACATAACTGCACTTTTCAAGACTCTCTAAAACATTATTCGAGCTGCATCGAATTTTTATGTTGGATAAATAACGCTTTCAAAAGCCCAGAAAAGTAACTATTGAACCCAAATTTATTTCCACTTTCGGAACAATGAAAGTTGATTTTTTTTTCTTCAAAAACGCGAAAATAGAGTATTTTTGCATGAACTGGAAGCATTTTCTAAACTCATAAATTTACGAAAAATTCAAAACATTTCTTGAGGGGAGTGGCGGGGAAGGGGAATTGAGATCATTGTTTCATTACGGAGATGGTAAAAATTATCATTGTTTGGCATTGTACGTTGTCGAATGGTATACTAGAAAGAACCTGGGTTGAGTTTTGGAGCAATAAAATAATATTTTCTTTTCAATTTTCTCGATATTTTATGGTAGGAGGGGGGAAGGGAAGATTTTAGTTGCATAGGAAATATTAATCCTTGAACAATTTTATATTGAAATCATTTTTGAAAAAAATGCAAATTTAATATTAGAATGATTTCTTCATAATTTATTACTTTTCATTTCCAAAAAAAAAAAAAAAAAAAAAAAAAAAAGATGATCCCCATCTCAATCCCAATTTCAGGTCAAACAAAAATTATTCTAGTTGAAATAGTGGAAATTCAATCGTCATAACATTTGAATTTCATTTATCTACGATCAATGGTAGCCAAAATATACGTGAAAAATTAAACTGCAACTCCTTGAGCGCCGCGTGCAAAGCGTCTAGGAGAAATTGCTGCCACCCCATTTTTTGCAAATTTAATGTTCTTCATTTTTAAACTGAGGTATTTTTCACGTAGAAGTGCCGACAAACGAGATATATTTGGAATTTTTGGGAATTAAGGACACTTCAACAACTCAAAATGCATTCAACTAAACGTTTTGGGAATTCGATAACCTCAACTGTGTTATGAACGGTTTTCATCTACAACCAATTATACTCACAATACACGCGAAAAATATCCCTTTTGAGCAAACCCTCCAAACGGGAGCCATGAAAAATTATTCTACCCAATTGATCGCAAATTTCATCTTCATTTTTTAACCGAAATGTTCTTCCTGTGAACGAGCCGACAAGCGAGATATCTTCAAGAAACAAATTTTCGATATTCGTTCGCATTTTGAGAGCAAGAGTAGCCTATTCCTGCGCTAAAAACGCAAAGTATAGGTCCAACAAGAAAATTCATGTCATCTAATAACCCTTTATTTTCGCATAAAATTTTTTCATCCATGATCAATGATAGTCGAGATTATTACGATGGAAAAAATGCAACTCTCTGACCCACCAACGCCCCCTCCCTCCAAAAAAATGAGATCACAGAAGGTGATGACCAATGATTTTTTTTCAACTCAAAGAGGGGTACTATACAAAATTCAAAAATAAAATACAGTTTTCTTTTCTCGGAATGTTAATGGGACCCACGTCAGCTGCTGGACTAAGATCCTAAATTTCTGAGAGAAAAAAATCCACTAAAACTATTAGTATTCATGGAAATGAAATAAATAAATAAATAAATAATAAATAAAAAAAAAATTTCAAAACCGAAACCTCTTGAATTCGTGTAGTTACTTTATCAGGGTGATATTTTTTAGAGATTCATTCCACACTAAAATAACTCTTTTTGCTCGTGCCGATGAAAAAGTGGAATATCGTTTCATAAGCAGCCACTTCACTAAATATCATGCATAAAACTTGATTCATCTTCACCTCCACCGAGTTGTTCTCGGCATAATTCCTCCAAAGTTGGTATTTTCAAAACACGAGCACTGATATCGGTCCATAACCCTACGGCAACATATTCAGATTTTGCATCTTTAACATCGATGTTAGACACAGGAGACATATCCAAACAAGATACATCATGTTCCAGCGTGACGGATCTGAATCATAAGTATAATCGTTTTTATTGGTTAAGAAAATTTGTTTTCCTTCTTTGGCATGAATTCTACTAACTTCTTTTTAACGATTTCGTCCATAATTAATTCTAAATAATATAATTCGCTTCCAGCCGCACACACGATCTGGCCACCGTTACATGCAACGACACTGATAGTTTTATCAGCTTCTGGTTTCCATTCACTGATGAAAATAAATTCAGAAGAAGGAAAGAAACAAAACGTATTAATTTAATGAAAGTGTCTATTCATAAAATCGACGAAGAATTATAATATGTACCTCAAAAGTTGTTTTTTCTGCGTGGAAATCAACCGTGCACTGTACGAAGTAACTTGTATTATCAAATCATTGTTTACATTGCCACAATAAAAAGTTTGTTTATCCGATAAGAAACCGGAGATATCAGTTTCTTCGACTTCTTCTCCATGAAGAGTGAGTATTCTATAAAATAATTATGCCATTATAAATTTACTTGTTGGGTCAACGGAAAAATTTCAAGTTAGTACCTAGTGTGACCGACAAATGATAACACTATTGTATCATTTAGACCTTCCGCAGAGGCGAAATTTAAAGCCCATATGCCCTTGATACCGGGTAGATCGATGGATGCGTGCTCTTGAATGCCAATACCGTTACGAATGATCCGAAGTGATCCTTCTTTGTAAGCTCCTGCAAATAACTACGTGAATATACGTTCGTAGAAATACCTCGATATTTGTATAGGACAAAGTATACCTGAACATGTTATGAGTTGGCCTTGACCCTGTCGTTCCAGATCCACGACGATCATATCGATAATAGGCCCTAAATTCGTAAACGTTTCCATGACAGTAACGTAAGAGCCAGTTTCATCAGGAACTTTATTCAATTTAATAAGCTGCGAATCCCCTAATCTCGATCCGATAAATAATACGCTATTATCGAGGTATGTAATGGATTCCGGAATACTGATTTCACCTAGGGAAACGAACGAATAGAAAATTGCCGATTTCGGTAGAGCATGGAAGGGATGGAAAAAATACCTAAAAATTCAACTTTCGGTTTTTTAACTTTAATCGTGCCATCTGGATTTTCTTCGGTGATTAATAACAACATCAACAAGTGACCGCACATATCTCCGAGTAAGTAACTAGTTCCTTTGGCGTCAATTCTTGCGTAACAGCAAACATTACTTTCCTGTAAAATTACGAAGAAATGGAATTTTACATCAAGGAATTCAACAACCATATACTGAGTGTAATATAGTACTTTGATGATTGGTGGAGCTACGGCTAAATACGAGGAACCATTATGATAAAGAATGGATTCTTGACCAACAATAATGGCTCCGCAGATGGGCTCCGGTACAGGTATAATCAAAGAAGCTTCGTTTTCTATGTTATCCTGTTTCCAAGGATTTTTAGTGAATTCTTTATCTTTTAGAGAAATTTCGTGTGTTTTTATGTGACGACCGTTCACGTCTTGATGAATGAGAATAATAGTGGGATTTGCGCATCCATGTAAGAACTCAATATCGAATACCTCGATTTCCTCCATTCTACAAAGAAATAATTTCTTTTTTAGTAGAAGTTTGACAATCGATAATTTTAAGATATAGAAATTACCTTATACTGCAGGCTCTGAGTTCGTTATTTTCTTTCTCTAGAGGAATAATTTTAAATAACCCTTCATATAAACGTAATCCAATAACACGGGCGAGGGGATCGACGATAGCAATAATTCCATTTTCCGATGGTTTACCAATGCGGTCAGCGACATTTCCATGAGCTTTCGTTACAATATCGAAATTTTCGCTATCTCCTTGGCATTGTAAAATCATAGCATTATAGCGAGCGGTAATAAGAAACAATAAATCTTTCTTGGCGTTCTACAAAAAAAAATATATATATATATATACGTGTAAAAGAAAAAGAAATTTAATTAAATAACCACAATATAAGATAAGATAGAAGAAATAATACCGGTGGCCGAAATAATTTCATAACAGCAATCTTTCCATAGATGCCAATTTCTTTGATGGCTCTCAAGCCTTCGGGGGTAACGAGATGAATTTCTAATCGATTATTCTTAGCAAGGATGAGGTTTAAGTCTTTCCCAGAAGTGAAATTTCCTAAAAAATATAATTATGATTTTTAATTTGATAAGCATAAATTGAGAAGGAAAATTTGACAGCTTTTTCTCAATTATGCGATACGTTGAAGAAGGTCACTCTATAAAATGGAACTGGAAAAATATATTTTAATATTGGAAAGAATAATGAAAACTAATAAGAATGAATACCGGTAACACATGATGTGACTGCTGTAGCTTTGTGAGCTGTAACAACATAACAATTCGCCATCACATGAATTCACAAAAGATTATGAAACACCAACTCAAAATATGAAGTTCCTCGAAAAATAATCAAATAGAAATGAATCAAATAGCAAATTTTGCACAATATATAACCATCTAAGATACGTAAAATTTCAACTCAAATTTCCATATTATTTTTGTGAAAAATAATCACGAGAATAACGATATACAACAAAAATGCAATGAATTTCTCATTGCCTCGCTGGATAACACCATTTTTAAAGCAATTTGCGCAAAACACCTATAAAGTAATGAAAAGTTTTACATCATAAGGTATGATTATTTAGATTTTATATAAATTTATTTCTTTCATCATTCACGAGAGAGCGCAGATAAATGATAACATATCACCAAAGTTATATATAAAGACTAGTTGGCTCACTCAAGCCGAAAATCCGTCCACCCTCGGTTAGTTACAAACGCGGCCACCGCAGCAGTGCGAAGGGCTATTTTTCTCGCGACGTGCATTTAAAATACATTGGGAGCGCAAATTTTTACAACTTCAAGTCCACGTTACTCGAAATTTTCAGCGGCACGATAGGGTTTTTAAATTGTTATCTTATAGAAAATTTCACGCTCTTTCCAATGGTGTACAATAAAAAATTTTTTGATCAATATTTCTACTAGATATGGAGGTTTCAAATTCAAAAAACGTATCTTAGCTACGAAAACGCGTACTTTTCGTAACTTTACATTCATGTTACTCAAAATTTTGAGCGGCACCATAGGTTTTTAAAATTGTTATCTTATAGAAAATTTCACGCCCTTTCCAATGGTGTATAATAAAAAAATTTTTGATCAATATTTCTACTAGGTATAGAGGTTTTAAATTCAAAAAACTCATCTTCACTAGGAAAGCGCGTACTTTTCGTAACTTCGCATTCACATTACACAAAATTTTGAGCGGCACTATGGGGTTTTTAAATTGTTATCTTATAGAAAATTTCACGCTCTTTCCAATAGTGCACAATAAAAAATTTTTTGATCAATATTTCTAATAGATATAGCGGTTTTAATGTTGAATATTGTATTTCACCTATATAAAAACGCGTAGTTTTCGTAACTTCGCATTCACGTTACACAAAATTTTGAGCGGCACCATGGGGTTTTTAAATTGTTATCTTATAGCAAATTTCACGCTCTTTCCAATGGTGTATAGTAGAAATATTTTTGATAAATATTTCTAATAAATATAGGGGTTTTAATGTTGAACATTGTATTTCACCTATATAAAAACGAGTATTTTTTATAACACGCAGTATCCTCATTACTCAAAATTTTCAGTTTCATCATGAAGAAAATTCAATGCTCTTTCCCATCGTGTATACTTGTAATCAAAATCTTCGTGATTAATAATTCGTGTTTCCTACTTTTAAAACTTGTTGAAATGAAAATCATTACCAATCAATTTTGTTCACACCCAAAAGGAGATCGTGAAATAGTAGGAAACATGAATTTTACTTATATAAAATAAGGATTTTCAACATTGAAACCTCCATAATTAGAAGAAATATTAATCACGAAGATTTTGATTACGAGTATACACGATGGCAAAGAGCATTGAATTTTCTTCATGATGAAACTGAAAATTTTGAGTAATGAGGATACTGCGTGTTATAAAAAATACTCGTTTTTATATAGGTGAAATACAATGTTCAACATTAAAACCCCTATATTTATTAGAAATATTTATCAAAAATATTTCTACTATACACCATTGGAAAGAGCGTGAAATTTGCTATAAGATAACAATTTAAAAAACCCATGGTGCCGCTCAAAATTTTGTGTAACGTGAATGCGAAGTTACGAAAACTACGCGTTTTTATATAGGTGAAATACAATATTCAACATTAAAACCGCTATATCTATTAGAAATATTGATCAAAAAATTTTTATTGTGCACCATTGGAAAGAGCGTGAAATTTTCTATAAGATAACAATTTAAAAACCCCATAGTGCCGCTCAAAATTTTGTGTAACTTGTATGCGAAGTTACAAAAACTACGCGTTTTTATATAGGTGAAATACAATATTCAACATTAAAACCGCTATATCTATTAGAAATATTGATCAAAAAATTTTTTATTGTGCACCATTGGAAAGAGCGTGAAATTTTCTATAAGATAACAATTTAAAAACCCCATCGTGCCGCTCAAAATTTTGTGTAACGTGTATGCGAAGTTACAAAAGTACGCGTTTTATAGGTGAAATATTTGAATTTAAAACCTATATCTAGTAGAAATATTGATCAAAAAATTTTTTATTGTACACCATTGGAAAGAGCGTGAAATTTTCTATAAGATAACAATTTAAAAACCCTATGGTGCCGCTGAAAATTTTGTGTAACGTGGACTTGAAGTTGTAAAAATTTGCACTCCCAATGTATTTTAAATGCACGTCGCGAGAAAAATAGCCCTTCGCACTGCTGCGGGTGGCCGCGTTTGTAACTAATCGAGGGTGGACGGATTTTACACCGTTGTTCTTATGTGAGTGAGCCAACTAGTCTTTATATATAACTTTGCTTAGATCGTATAACATGGATAGCTCAAGTGATTAGCTGCATGCTACCAACATGAATAGTCAAATAAGTGGCAAAATTTAGAAATGTAAACAAAGACATGAAGTGATTGAAAAGAAAAATTGAATAATATTGATTTTATTTAAAGAGCGACCATTTAAAATTGTAAGTTTTATTAAAATATATAAAATTTAATAATTATTTCATTCATTTCTTGTACTAATTACGAAAAAAAAGAAAGTGATAAAACAAGTTTGTTTACATTTTTGAATTTTGCTACTTATTTGACTATTCATGTTGGTAGCAGAAAGTTTATACAGGCTTTATAGAACATGCGCCATCCATGTTATATGATCTAAGGAAAAAACACCCGGTGTAAGTTTCTTGGTGTGTTGTAGGAAATACGCAGCGCTCAATGCGTTTCAACGCTAGTGCGCGATAGTCATCTTCCTTTGCGCAACAAAATGCGCTACGAGTTGAACTGTTTTCCCCTGTGTGTGTGTGTGGGGGGGGTGTGACCAAACGTTTTTCAAATTAATTTTTTATCTTGGAATAGTAACAAATTAAAAAAAAGAAATCGATAATTTTTTATAGAAAGGAATATGATAATGAGTTTCCTAAGAAATTTGCGAAGAAAGACCAATTTTCAAGATGAATTTTTTTTTCAGAAAATGACTTTTTTGGGGTAGTTGGTAACACTGCTTTTTTATACCATCATTCGTATAAACGGTATATCATGTTTTAGCAGAGACGATTCACATGAATTTTCACCATAACCCATCCTTGTAGACTTAAGTACAAAGCTGTAAATGACTTTTTAAAGTTTTTATAGTGTAGGAATGTAGGGTTAATAGCACATAATATCGAAGCCCTCAGAATAGTGTGATAATTTAATAAGGCATTCAAGAATGAACGTGTTATTTGTTCATATTATTATACCGACCTAAGGGTTGATGGAAAACGAATTGAGTCGAACTATTTTTAGTGTTCTCCAACGCTAAATATTACCGATCACGAAAATACTTGTTGAAAATTATAATTCAAAAGATAGGCGTCTTTAGAGTTTAGAAATACTTATCTTGGAGTAGTATTATATTGATATATTATTGCATGCATATTCCTCTTTTATTAAACAGGAATAGAATCTTGATATTTGTATATGTTAAAAATTAATCTTTGGCTTTATTATAACAGACTAAATTCTTCTTTGATTATTATAAAGATCGTCAAAAATACGTTTGTGATGGCTGAGCGTGCTGCTTAGCCATTTTGCGCGTTCATGCACAAACATGAACGGTGCAGACGTCTGACGCTGGTTGCTATTAGTTATGTTATCGGAGGAGGAATCTCCGGTAGTTAACCGGTAGTTTCTCTGCAAACCTCCGAAACCTCCGGTGATTTTTATGTTTTCGGTTGTTAGTGAGACTACCGGAGAATTTATGAAACTACCGGATGTAAATTTTTTCATTTCTTTTGGTTTTTTATACCATAGTAAAATGATGAAAATTATCATAATATTGTTTAATAAATGTTCAACATTGAATTTTCTCATTATTAATTGATTTCAATCAATTTTATCAAGAATCAGTGTTGCCAAGTGAACTAGGGTACTTAATCAAAAGTTGAATGAAGTTCATAATTTTGATAAATATCGTTCAGAATGGTTGGAAAAAACTACCGGTAGGTTCTCCGGTAGTTTCTATGGTCGGAGGTAACTCACACCGGTAGTTTTTTTTAGCAGAGTTTTTCCTCCGGTAGTTGAAACTACCGCTTATTGAACATCTCTAGTTGCTATCACAATTCGTGGAAAAAGATGGTGTTGTGATGCGTCGATACGTAGGTATCTCCGTAGTCACGTACGCGCCTCGCATTTTACTAACACACACACTATCGAGAGGACATGTTGAACGGCAATTTATTGCGAAGACAGCGGTAACTGGTTTGCCTGCGCAACGTTTAATGCTGCAACTTATTCAACATCAACTCGTCATCTTATCCTCCCTATAATTTTTCCTTAACGATCAACCGAGTGGGCAAAAGTTCGAACGCCTATGTAACGTAAATGCATTGATATTATTTCGTTAAATTTAAAAGATATTCTCGCGTTTGGAATTCGTATTTTATTTTTAATTTTTTTACGAATGCAAGTAAAGGTAACGTAACTTATTTTCCAAAAATTGTATTTTATTATTAACGTAATTTTAATGGACTGGTATCAACATCTAAATTCGAAATTTAATTTTTTTATTATTATTTTTATTCGAATTTATACCGGCGGGTGTTACTGTCTCCGATATGATAGTGGTGGCGCCCAAGTGGATAGGTTTCTACCTACCTTAGTAACTCACGATCAAATTGTCGTGGTAGAATTTTACAGATCTAGACGAAAAATTGGATTTAGTATTTGGGTGATTTTATTTTTTATTTTTTGGATAAGATACAGAGTAGGTATGCGTGGGTGTCGAGCCCCAGCGTTGAGGCATGTGTGTTGTCAACCTGATGTGGAGACTAATCTGATTCTTGGCTGTACGATCACCCAGTCGTCCAGCTGAGATTAGATTCAAACCTACCTACACTCTGGATAATAAATATCGAATATCAGCGAGTGTTTGAAGCTGATTATTTGGTATTTACGTGTAGTGTTCTAGTGATGAACTGGGTAATTCATCATTTAGAGCTCTTGCATGGTACTTACCTACAACAGAGAAAAGGAAACATTTTTCAATTATTATTTTTCGAATTTGAATTCATTCTTACTATATCCTATTCCTAATTATGAGCTCAAAAATATATGTCCATTTCGGTAGTTTTCCTGGCGGATGAAGTGCAGTATGCAGTGCTGAATTTGAACGAATGCATTGTTGTATTTCAATAATAAATATATTCGACATTAAATGATCCTAGTGATCATCATTTATTTAATTTCTTGATTTCATGCATGTGTGCATTATATTATTTTTATATATCGCACCCCTACTGCAACAACACCACATCTCAAAAAACTACCAAAAATAATTTGCGTTGCGAAAATCTGCCTTTACCATTGCAAAGAACGTGAAAAATTAGTAAGGATCAATGAAAAAAAAAAATGAATTTGAATTCGTATGTCGTTATTCACAAAGCAAATAAAAAGCAATTTTCTTGAGTTTCGGTTAATTGACGTGTTTTGAGATGTGGTGTTGTTGCAGTAGGGGTGCGAGATGCACTGTATACTAGCAGCGCTTTGCGCTGCCAGCGGGAGGCTCCGCCCCCAGACCCAGGCTCCCATTGGTCGCTCGCTTACATCCTTGAATTTCTATATTGCTCATTCGCTTCGCTCACTCGTTTCGTATCAACTCCTTTCACTTTTGTATAACAACCATGAAATAAGCAAATTTTATTTCAATGTAGAAACACACGTTTCTTCTTTTAACGTGGATTTATAAGTTGGTTACAATACAGATTTATAAACCTTTTCACCTCTGAATTAATTTCTTTTTTTTTTGATGGGATGTACACAAATGATGTGAGAAAAACTTGATTACTATTAAGCATCATATTCATAAGTAATTAGCGTCTTTATAAGTAGAGTATTGCAATCAAATTAAAAAAAGCTATAGGTGGTTATGATGACAATCAACTGGCGTGTTGAGGAAAAATTTTGAAGTTATTAGTCAAAAAACCATTAAAATTTTACTGACAGTTGTGCTAATACACGCACCTACGCTTTGCAAAAACGTGCTCCGAGATTCCAGTTTTCGGCTCTAAAACTCATCACAATTGCTCTTATGAAAAATAATATTTATTTTTTTCCTGTTATAAAACTACAAAAACGGATGTACTTTTTTTTCGTTCCTTAAGCGTCGGTTATAATGGCACTGAATTTTTCACAGAAAAAGTTGAACCTGTGTTTTTTTATGGAACCGTTTATAATAGTCAGTGAATCAGGCAATGAAAGATTCTCTAGGTTTCAGTGAAAAGTTGAAATATTTTAACTTTTCAGTGAATTTCTACGGTGTCAAACATTTGTTTGTTCATGTTACTCTGTTATCACTTCAAAGTAATGGGGATTTTTTGGATAGTTCTAGCCATTCCGTGAAAATTTCATTGACACAGTCAGTGCCATTATAACCGACGCTTTATTTGAAAAGTTGGCTATTTCTCGAAAAATCGTTAAAATGTGCGTTTTATTTCGATTTTGTTTTAAATTAAAATTCATGAAGGGAAGATACGGAGCATGGGGAGCGCATTTAAAAAAAAAAAAACAAATCGCGTAATATTCAAACTCTTTTTAACTGGATAGCGTATCTACGCGAGTATTCACAGTCGAACATGTTTGCCTCGTGTATCTCGCGCCTAACCAAACGCGGGCGCAACGAAAATGTTCTATAACGCGCTTAAACGTTAAACATTTTCGAATTTCTAACTCGCGATTACAGTCTTATTTTTAATTCATTCTTTTTGAAACTTTGATATATTCCTATTGTTGTTACTTTCAACGCGTTGATTAAAAAAATTTTTCAAAAATTAAAAAGAAAAAAAATACAGAAATTTTGGTTTTTCTTTACCCCTTCTTCCAAATATGATCGAAAACCGTTGAAAATCTACGTGAATACTTGGGTCAATACAATGCAAATAATGTATCACTTATTTCTGAGAAAAAGTGAAATTCAACGATTTTTGATTTTATGATGTCACTTTTGAGTGAATTTTGAGGGGTAAGGGTGATCCAAAAATGAAAAATGGTACGAACATAAAAAAATTGATTTATACTTTAAAATCCATTTATCAAAAAAAAATTCGATTTTGAAATTTAGAAGGACCCTATTCAAAATTTTGACCCTCCTCCTCCCCCCATTTCGGGGTTGGGGGTTTGGATTTGGGGCATAGACCTTCTTCTCGTTAATTCGGACGGGAACCCAAAATTTCATCAAAATCGGACGGGTAGTTTTGGCTGTGAAAAATCACAAAGAAAAAACTCAAACCATGCAGATTCATATATATATATTAAGATGAGATAAGATAAGATAAGATTAAGATTAAGATAAGATGAAACCGCAAAGTTTGGTTTTTTCTTTATTATGCTTCTCCTCCGCAACTACTGGTTCGATTTCGACGAAATTTTGGCTTCCCGTCTGAATTAACGTGTAGATGGTTTTTAACTATAATCCAAACCCCCAAATACAAAAAGGGGGGGAGGATCAAATTTTGAATAGGGCTCTCCTAAATTTCAAAATTATATTTTTTTTAATAAATGGATTTTAGAGTATGAATCGATTTTTCATGTTCATACCATTTTTCATTTTTGGGGCATTCTTACACCTCAAACTTGACTCAAAAGTAGCATTGTAATATCAAAAATCGTTAAATTTTACTTTTTTTCAAAAATAAGCCGGACATTCTTTGCGTTGTAGTTACCCAAGTATTCGTGTAGATTTTTAACGATTTTCGACCATATTTGGGGGAGGGGGTGAAGAAAAACCAAAATTTCTGTATTTTTTCTTCCTTTTAATTTTTGGAAAATACTTTTTAATCAACGCGTTGAAAATAATAATAAAAATGTATGAAAATTTCAAAAAGAATGGACTCAAAATAAGGTTGTAATCGCGAGTTACAAATTTGAAAATCTTCAACATTCGTAAATGACAAGCGCGTTGTGAAACATGTTCGTTACATTCGCGTTCGCCAGACGCGAGTTACACGAGGTAAACATGTTCGGCCTTAAATACTCGCTTTGATTTATGCTTAAACCCGTTAAAAAAATATATAAATTACTCGATGATTTTTTTTTGTTACTTTATATTCCAATTATCTCTCTATATATTAAAATCAAAATGAAATCTGTTTTGAAATACGCGCGCATCCTTGTTTTGAATAGCAGGTAAAAAAGGTATATAAAGGATAGCAGGTATACAAAGGAGGAATAGGTTGTAAATTTTAATAAAAGCCTTGTACATGTGCAAGGGTAAAGTCATATAATTGTTTTGAGTCGCAGGTATACAAAGGGAAAAAAAAGGTGATAAATTTCAATAAAAGCTTTGCAAGAGCAAGGGTGTAGTTGTAAAATCGTTTAGAATGACAGGTATACAAAGGTATAAAGGGGCGAGCCCATTCTGAAAGGAAGAACTTTGGGTGGGGATAACAAGTAAGAATAAATTGGGTTATGCAGTTTGGAATGTAGCAGTACTTGTCTGATAAAATAACTTTTTTCTTCATTTAATTTTTATTGCGAGCCCCGAAGGGGCGAGGAAGCACTAGTAAATTTTAATTTAAAAAAAAATTGAAATAAAACGCGCATTTGAACGGTTTTTCAAAAAATTAGTTACTCATTTGCGTATGTACGTCCTTTTACAACAGGAAAAAAAATGAACATTATTTTTCATATGAGCAATTTTGATGAGTTTTAGAGCCGAAATTGGAACCTCAGTACACGTTTTTGCAAACATGGATTAGCACAACGGCTGATGACATCAGAATTTTTTCATAACACGCCACTTGTTGATTGTCATTGTTACTACCCAAAGATTTTGTTTTTTGTGTTTGATTTAAGGGTACATTTCACATAGGCGGTTCTTTTTTTGTAGTATAACTACACTTTGCAGGCACTGTATGTTATCTATATGGAAACCAAAATTGATAACGCTAAAAAAGTGACATTTTTGAAACTAAAGTTCTTCATGAGTTTCTTATGAAAACTTTTGAAATTGGAAAATGAAGAAGATAAGGCACTTCTCTTTAATTTGTTCAGTACAAAAAATTCATATTCCAATTTATAAGTTATAAGCTGTGAAATATGGCCTCCTCAAAAGCCAGATTATTTTTTCGTTTTTCTCGACAAATAATTAATTAATCAAAAAAATCTTCTGTGAAGTTTCTCAAATTCTTAGTATAGGTGTATATTTCAAATTTCAAGTGAAACAGATAGGTCGTATTTGAGAATCCAGGAGAGTGTGTAAGAATTAATTTCAAAGGGAGCAGGACCTATTCTAAAGCGCAGCTGCACCCAAAAGTTCGTTGCTCGCTAAAATGCTTTCATTTTTATACATAGCTTCATACCATAAATTTTGGTGAGGGGCAAGGGTACATATATGAATTTTGAGATTTTTACAGTACTTTGCGCACCTACCAAAAATCCTTAGAATGGGCTCTGAAAGGAAGCTTCCTGTTTTACAGATTGCATATTTAAGGATGCCTCAATATAGGGCTCCAAATGTCAACAATAGGTAAGGTAAATCGGCAAATCAACCAATATAATTGGTCGGATAAGTGCTCTAAAACAAAGTTTCACGCGACATACCACAGTTCGCTTGTAGTAATAATTACCACACAACTCTCACAATTATTAATCCTGAACTCATTGTCTGTTCCCTTAAAAATATTGTGCTCAGAACATTAATTTTCTATAGAATAATTGTGATAAAACATGAATTTATTGTGAAGAAAATAAGACGGATACGTTATTAAAAAAAAAGTGGTAATTTAATAATGAAATGTTAAATTATCGGTGAATTAATTTTATTTCTAGGGGAACAAAGGAAGTCTTTCACATCAGCCCTATTACATGACTCATTCTTTTCCGCCGGGTTCTTCGGCAACTTTGCCAAGAAGCGCATCTTTGCCCAGACCTTTCACATCAGCGATTACGAATGCGACAAAACCACGTGCTGGTAATATTTTATTTTATGTTTCCTTGAAATTTAATAGAATTGAAGCAAATTATCATGGCTTGATTTTTCGAACAGAACCTAATATCAAAGTGGTTTGACCTATAACAGGTTAAACCATTCCCGCTGGCCACCAAGAAATTTTAATAAATTTCTATTGGTTCTCCCAGCCACAAGAGTCTGAGAACAATCACCAATGGAAATGAAAAATATTTGGTTCTGAATGACGTCAATATGAGCAGCTAAATGTACAGGTGGACTCGTCATTTTTGCGGTGTAAGAGGGGAGATCGAAATTTTATCAATACTCCTTAAGACTGATGCCTTATTGGCTGTTGATACTATCAACTCACGGTTGCTCATATTGACGTCATCAGTAAACAATGCACTTGAAAAAATAAAGTTGAAATTTTTCACGTGATATCAAATGGTGTAACCTGTTATAGGTCAAACCACTTTGACCTAATATAATCTTTTATTTACTTGTACATATCGATTTGTATATTTGTCAATGTAGTGCTGCTCGCTAAAAATGGAATCTCAAATTTGCCTTAGTTGTCAAATTTATTACTCGTAACAGTGAAAAAGATAAAATAATAACCTAAAAATTCTTCAATATATTACGATGCATACACTCTAAATTAAATGACAGAAAATAGAGGATCACCAAACGGTTCCCGGACATTTAACCGAAGTCATTTTCCCGGCACTCGTTTTCCCAACAAGACATTTTCCCGACAGGTCATTTCCCCGACATCCATTTTCTCGACACCCAAATTTTCAAATGCTATTAATTTTTTCCCAAATGTTATTAATTTAAACTATTTAGTCGTGTATTAGAGTTTAGTGTTAAATTGATGTTGTATGACAAAGTGCGGAGAAAGTCGAGGACCTTACTACCTATTTTGTAAGTTTCGTACTCGGATGTTACAGTTTGTATTCTCTTTTGCACAAGTAACCAGTTAACCACTTCTGCTTCGGCAACGCTTTCATTTTCCTTCCCAAACTAAGCTCTGCTACACAGCTTTTGGTATCTGCTTGTTCTTTCTGCAATTCCGTTAATGCGGAATACAGGTCCGGATGATGCCATCCTACTACAATCTGGAACCTATTGTGCCACCCCTTACTGACATTGTTCGTTCGATGGTTCTTACTGATGGCGGCTGCGTGATGGTTCCAGATGTCACAGAAGGGTATCGTGGGGCAACAGCAGGACACACCGTCCTCTATCAGGTGTACCGTTCACATCCGTATGCTACATTTAATTCCATGCTATAGAAATTGTCGATTTCGATTATATAGGTGTCGAGAAAATATCCTGTCGGGAAAACATACTTTCGGAAAAATAGTTGGTTTCAGGTAAATGGGTGTCGGTAAAATATCCTGTCGGGAAATTGGCCGGTCGGGAAAATGAGTGTTGGGAAAATGGCTTCGGGTAAATGTTCGGGAATCGTTGAATAGATCATTGGTTGTTATTTTACCTAACAATCAGAGATGCTCCTTCTAGATTGTTGCGCACCTGCCAATCGTTTCTGAACTAATTACATTGCTCTTATGGGAGTTCAGTAACTTGGTATCTATATTACTTTGCGTGATAATTTCATTTCTTGTTTAATCAGCCAGACGTAGCGACGCAACGCTAAAGCAAGTGCTAAAGTAGTTGTTCCTCACTCCCCTTGCATCTTTTGAGATCATTACACCTAGCCCTCATACCGATACGAATTTCATATCCTGTTTTATTAGCTTAAATCCGGGAATAGAACTGAATGAAATGTGCGCAAGGTCATAAATTAAATCAGCTGAGGAATAATCACTTACAACACTGTTGTAAGAATTTATAGTCGTTCCGTTGAAATAATTGTAAGATTTTTCATAACTTAGCATCAACTACAGAGTGACCTGGAATTTGGGCAACTCAAAAATTACATGGTAAAAAAAAAATAATAACCACTCATGGAAAATCATTTGGTACTTTTGTTATTCTTCACACTCTGTGTCATCAGCACAATAAAAACTTTTTGAAGCACATCAATTTTTTATTGACATTTTATAAAAATGAAAAAAATTGCAAAAATGTTGTGGAAAGTAGCGCAATCTCATTGAAGAATAGAGATATGAGATAGTGAAGAACATCGTTGTTGGTGAAAGAACCTACTTAGTGCTTTGCCTTGGTGCAGTGCACAAGAAACCATGCATCCATGTAAAACGATGCCAGAGAGTTGTTAGCCTCAAGGATGTACCTGGTACCTATGCGGCATTCCTTCTCAACGTTAAGTGTAGAATAATTTATTCACTGGCCTATTCAAGGACGTGAACACTTATATTTATTGTATGATGACCAAAACATAAATGTTGAAACAAATTTTTAACAATAAATCATTTATTTGGGTTGCAGAACTTTTGGGTCACTCTATACTTTTACAGCATGAAAAGTCGAATAATCTGCATTTTTACACCTTTTCTACAATTTAACAACTCAAACGTGAAGTTTTGAATCTTGCTGTAAGTTGTAAGAGGAGTTGTGGCAAATCTGCGGATGTAAACTAATAAAACAGGATGTGAAACTCGGACCAGTATGAGGGCAAGGTATAGCGATTTTAAAAGATAACTACTTTAGCGTCCATTTTAGCGCTACTGTCGCTAGGTTTAAATCACGGACCTTTACCTCCAACCTTTGAATTATACATAGCGACAGCAATACTAAAACAGACGCTAAATTAGTTATTCATCCTTTCTCTTCCATCTTCCAAAATCACTACAGCTCAATCTCATACTGGCCCGAGTTTTATATCCTATTTTATTAGTGTACCTTCATTCGTGATTATGACAGTCTTCTCTTCACAGTAATATCTCCGCTGAATTTCATATTTTTTTCTGAAATGTAAAGAAAAGAAAAATGGTTTTGCAGGATTGTCGAGTTTAATTTTTTCAACATCTTGATTTTTAAGCGTGAAAATAGAGTCGAAAATTAGCTAAAAGTATAGCTTCCTAAATGTTGTATTTTCTTGGTTTACGCCCTTCATCAAAGAATATTATAGAAAAAAAATCATTTAATTCCGTGAAATATGAAATATTCGCGATGAAATTTTAAGAATAAGTTTGTTTTTTTCTCAGTTGTTTTTCCTGATAAGATACTAAGAAGAATCCCGTATTAACTTAAAGCTCTACATCTATGTATGAAAATATAATGAGCGAATAGAATGTTACCAGAACGGAGAGTAGAATCTGAAAGGGATGTATTATCTTCCATGACTAGCATCCGTTTGCTCGGGTTCTGTTTGTTTTCTATTGCGTATTTTTCACTAAATGTACCTAATGGTAAATTCTTCATAGTTATATTATTCAAGTCAAGTTTTTTATTCAAAAGCTCAGCTGTTGAAGAATTCTCATTAATAATGTTGTTTCTTTTCATTATGATCATTGAATCGTGTTGCTCGTTTTGTTTTTCATTTTTGTTTGTCAGTAGATGATGAGCATTATGATAGTCCTTTTCGAATATTGATGGTTCCTATGAGAAAAACAATCATTAGAAACTGCATATTTTTTTAATAAAAGGTCATAACAAATTTGTGACATTATACAAATTTTTGGTGAAATTTTCAACTTTATTATTATGAACGAATGGAACTTCTTGAGTTGCGCCTAGTGATGGGAACGCTTCTACTTGAATAAATGAGTAGTCAGTGTGAAATACTCGTTTTTAAGGCCAACTACATAACTCATGGGAGTTCTTATCGAGACACGTTAGCGAGCACACGTACAATATGTGGTTGCTCAGTGCATATTATCTTTCGTACATTTGTGTTAAAGTAACTGGTTTTATATTACAAGAAATAAGAGGAACGCTTCTTACCTACATACATCGTTGTATAAACCAGGTCTGTTTTGCCATATATTTTACGTTGTATTTCCGAAAATCGGCCGAAAATGAATGCAGATTTTATAGAAAAACTCACTAAGATGTTCGTTAGAGTGCCAGAAATAAAGTCGAATGTTAAAAAGATACTTGATATTTCGGGTAAAGTGGAAGCGGCGGAAAAAGCAAGTAACGAGATGAAGGAGGAAATCGAGATAATTAAAGCCGAAAATCAAAATTTACGCACACGTATCAATGAAATAGAGCGATATAGTAGAAAAAGGAACGTGTAGAAGAAGAGGAAATTAGAGTTAAGGTACAAAAATTTGCCAGTGAAATCAAATTAATTTACACGATTACGAGATAAACGCGGTACACACACTTCCCAGTAAAAAAGCAATACCACCAATCATTTTATGTCTAAATAATATGGATAAAAAGGAAGAATTAATCAATTGGTCGAAAAAAAATTATGTACGAAACAAAAAAAGCGATAAGGTGAGAGAATTAATATACATAAATGAACATCTAACCAAATATAACAAAATTCTATTAAGAAAAGCCAGAATGTCAGATAAAATAAAATACGCATGGTTCAGGAGTGGAAGTGTCTCCATAAAGCGCGAGGACGATTCAGAAATCGAAAAAATATCGATAAATCAAATAGAGGAAGCAAGCATCAGCGAAGGGCAAAGTGAGGATGATGAAAACAACGAAGAGGCAGCACCGAATGATGCTGAACTGGGAAATAAAAAGCATACATCGCTCGGGAAGTATTTAGCAGCAAAGGAAGGAAGATTCAATCAAAAATCTATCAAAAGAAGGAGGAATAAGGACACGATCCGGCTTGGCTGGAAAGAAAAATACTAAAAGTAGAGCTAAGTAATGTAATACTCTGCTCAAAATTGAGAACTCATTTTACTCAGAAAGCCTAATAAGCGAGGGTAAATATAGTGAGACTCCTGCAGTCGAAAACCATAAAATAAATGGCCAAAAAAATGAAAAACTCAAATTCAAAATAAGTTCTAAAAATAAAAATAATATAATCAAAAATCCAAAAAAATCCACAAAACATAGAAAAACGCAAAAACACGAACCACATCTTAAGATAAATAAGAAAAAAAATATTTCCAAGATAAATGTAGAAACTCTAAACGTTAGATCCCTTCTTAAAGCGGAAAATTTAATAGAATTAGAAGAGGCATTTGAAAAATCAGATATGAGTCAGATATGAGTATCTTAGGTCTGTCAGAAGTGCGGTGGGCAGATGAAAGAATATATACTACAAAAAAGGGAAATATATTTCATTGTATTGGGAATCAAATAGGGCAAGGGGGTAGGATTCCTTATAAAATCAAACCTTAAGAACAAAATAAAAGAAATTAAAGGGGGATTAACGATAGGTTAGCTATAGCAAGACTGGAAATGGGAAAAAATACTCTATAGTGCGGTCCACGAAACTAGACCCTTATGTTTATATACAAAAAATAAAATTTTTGTGTTGATAAAAAAAAAGTTGTCAAATCTCTTCAAATTAACCAGTTATTTGATGAAATCGAATTGTGATTCGCATCAAAGGTTCGCTCATCATTCATTTTAATGATCATGTGCTGGCTAAAAAAGAGAACGATTTCGCACTTTCTTGAATAATTACATTTTTTCAACTAAAAAACATACGGCTACCATACTTTTAATCTCCATAATTATTAGTAATAAATATGGCAACAAAGTGCTTATCAGGAGGGTCTAGTTTCGTGGACCGCACTATAACATACGTGCAAGCATATGCCCCGACCTCAGCTGCCAGTGAAGAAGACATTGAAAAATTCTACAAAACAATAGAAGACCAATTAAAGGAAATAAAACTTAAAAATAATAATATCTCTCTATATATTAAAATCAAAATGAAATCGGTTTTGAGATGCACGCGCATCCTTGTTTTGAATAGCAGGTATACAAAAGGAAAAAAAGGTGATAAATTCTAATAAAAACTTTGCACATGGGCAAGAACAAGGGTAAAGTTTTAAAATTGTTTAAAATGGCAGGTATACAAAGGTATAAAGGGGCGAGCCGATCCTGAAAGGAAAAACCCTTGGTGGGGGTAACAAGTAAGAATAAATTGGTTTGCGCAGTTTGGAATGTTGCAATACTTTGCGAGCTCCGAAGGGGGGAGGAGGCACTAGTATTAATTATAAGTTATTTCAAC
>VFXL01000369.1:62476-140001 GCA_009761765.1 Phenacoccus solenopsis | reverse complement strand
TTGTGACCACAAATTTTTAAGAACGAGGGTTCGGTAGATTCGAAACCGCGTTCCTTTACCAATGTGTGAGCGATTTTTCGGTTCTCGGGTATAATTATACTCGTAGAGCAATTTAAGTGTGAAAAATGAAGGAAATTTCATAAAAACTGCAATAAAATGCAGGTGGGGTATTATACGACCCCACTGAACATACTGTGTTTTGGGGTTGTATAATACCCCACCTGGTACTTAATGTTATATGTTCCAACATGGTACTTTCAGGGTCAAAAATTCCTGCAGTAGATGGGGAGCTACTGCATGAAAGTTACAACTTGGTTGCAATAACACGTGTTGATGTTTTATTTTAATTACGCGTACTATCAGGAGCTGCGCTCTTGAGCGCGTTCGTTTTATTTAGCATTTCTGGCTGCAACTTTAGACAACTCATCTACTACCTCTCTGCAACACGTTGCAGCCACATCTAATGTTGCAAGAGGTTGCACAACAAATCGAACATACCTTGTATTTACTGAAAGTAATTAATTTTCATTTATTGTATGTCTGGAGTGTAATCAAACGTACGTTATTTGTGTACTATAGCATGCCTAATTACCTATAATTATTGGTGTATGCATATTGCATACCTTGCGTCTAAGTGATTCGGGTACAATCAACAAAAAAATCGGTAGTGATTCGGATTCTGACTCGTCGGTTTTTTTTTTTTATTATTTATTTTTGCTCAATTTTTCACGCTGAATTCAAAAGTGAACTCCGTTTCCCGGACCGACCTTTATTTATCGAGATATTTTAAATTAAACTTACACATATAGAGGTTGCACAACAAATCGAACATACCTTGTATTTACTGAAAGTAATTAATTTTCATTTATTGTATGTCTGGAGTGTAATCAAACGTACGTTATTTGTGTACTATAGCATGCCTAATTACCTATAATTATTGGTGTATGCATATTGCATACCTTGCGTCTAAGTGATTCGGGTACAATCAACAAAAAAATCGGTAGTGATTCGGATTCTGACTCGTCGGTTTTTTTTTTTATTATTTATTTTTGCTCAATTTTTCACGCTGAATTCAAAAGTGAACTCCGTTTCCCGGACCGACCTTTATTTATCGAGATATTTTAAATTAAACTTACACATATAATACCTACGTACTGATTAATATGGGAGCACTTTCACTCGTTAGCATTCTTAGCATTAGGCATATTCGTAATACAATCATATTATTGAATAAAAATTATAGAAAAAAAACTCGAGGAAAATAATGTAGTTTTTAAAAATTTCTCATGGTAGTTTTTTTTTATAAAAAAATCTCTTGAGGTAAGGAATGTAGCTTTTAGGTATAGTGATTTTTACATGAATTTTTTACAATTTTTCACTTTTTTTTTTTCTTGTCAAGTCCTTACCTCAATGCATTTATCCTTTTTATACATTCCTTACCTCAAGAGATGTTTTTTTTATAGAAAAATCTTACCACAGTATATACCTGAAAGCTACATTCCTCACCTCAACTTATCCTTTTCGTACATTCCTTACCTCAAGAGATTTTTTTATAAAAAAATCATACCATGAGAAATTTTTAAAAACTACATTACGCCACATCAAGTGTTACCATGATGTCTTACATGCTTAATGCTAGGAATGCTAACGAGTGAAAGTGCTCCCATATTAATCAGTACCTACTTAAGTATTATATGTGTAAGTTTAAATTGAAATATCTCGATAAATAAAGGTCGGTCCGGGAAACGGAGTTCACTTTTGAATTCAGCGTGAAAAATTGAGTAAGAAAAAAAAAAAAAAGGAAAAGAAAAAACCGACGAGTCAGATTCCGAATCATTACCAAAAAATCGCTTTCCAGTTACTTAAAATTGATTTTTTCAAATGTAAAGAAATTGTAATGCTGTTGAAATGAGTTCATCAGCCTTAAAATTCATTAATGTAATTTTAAAAATAATATCTGATTTAGAAATTGTTGTTCAACTTTTACTATGTCATCAACAAACTGAGATTTTTGCGGTGATTGTACCCGAATCACTTGGACGCGCGGTATACTGATGAACTGATGAACACTGGTGAATGATCTGTTGTATCATTCGACGATAATTGTAATTCTCTTGTGTTCGATCTGAGAATTGTAGGGCTCTAATATTTTAATTTTTGTTTGTTTTTCTTTATTTTCTTTCTTTCATTCTTTCTTTCTTTCTTTCTTTTTTTTTTCAAGGCCAATCGATTTACATGTAATGGAATCTAAAGCAGATTGCAGAAAATATGAACACTTGGAAGAATTCAGAGCTGATATACAAACTATCGTCCATAACGTAGTCATATATCATGGCGGTACTATTTTTTTTTCATTTTTATACATAATTATAAAACACGATTCTTTAATTATTATAATGCGTTTTGTTAATGGCAGTCGAATTCTCTGTGAGTTACAAATAATGATTATTAGATGTATATTCGCGTATTGTATTGATTTTTGTTTCGGCCAATCATTGAATGATGTATGACATGGGTTTTGAGGAGTGTGTTCGAAAATTAAGTGTATTGTTATTGAAGAAGGCGTAAGAAAGTGGTTTTATGATATCGAAAATTCAACAGGCTTTCTGATATGCCAGTTCATTTGAAACTTGATGCGTTTACAGTTTCAGTGATGGATGTTGAATCGGGATTGTGCCTATTTTATCGTATTAAATTTAAGATTTTCATATTTTTAATTCGAAGAAAAATTGGAAGGAAGTTGTGTGAAACATATAGTCTAATCCTCTAATGTGCAGATGTATATTTTGATTAGCAGTTAGGAACGTAAGATATTTAATGATTTCATTTGGTTAATCGAGTGACGGTACCTAATTCTCTTTTCGATAAACACTCGAAGTTATAAGCGCAGAAAGAATACCTCCACATTAATGCAGCTTTAATTACCATTTATGGAACAACATTTCTTTACATGTAATTACATTGTCGTGTAGTGCATAGCAATATGGCAGACATGGCACGGTTGATGTTACGTGATTGTAATACTGATTTGCAAGAAATATTGGAATGTTGGCTTTGTTATAAACACTGTAATGACAAAACTTTAAGGAACTGGTTCATCAAGCCTTGCAAACCTCCCCATGAATTGGTTTATGCGAAGCAAAAAGGATGTCCTTACTGGCCGGCCAAAGTAGGTCCTGAATTTATCGATTCACTTTACTTTTTCGAGATACAACTATGATTTCTTGTTAAATTGATAATTTTTCAAATAAGGTAATCAAAAAGAATGACGTTTCGTATGACGTTCGATTTTTTGGTGGTATTCATGAAAGAGCTGTCGTGGAGAAGTCTCACATCAGACCTATTTCTGTTAATATTCACTCGTTACAGGTAAACTTGTTCAAAGTACCTTAAGATGCCTCAAAATTACGTTTTTAAAACATTGATACGTTTTAATAACATTTCATTTGTATATTTCATTGTTGTAGATTAAACGTACTTCATCGTGGAATAAAGCTTGTGAAGAGTTAAAGCGATATCAAAAACAACTAGAGAAATTACGAGAACAAACTGAAAATTTTACGAAACCGTTTGTAGATTCATCTAGCGATGAATCTGACGAGCTCGATTGTGATAAACCGAGTTTCGTGAAAAAAGACAACGACAGAGTTGAGGAAACCTTATCGAATTCAACTATTTTAATTGAAACTGAAACTGTTTCTAATCTGCCAAATGTCAGTGACCCTTGTTCTCTAGATCACATTTCCTCAGAGGTACTGTACCTGACTAAACAATTCTTTCATGGTATTACATTCGTGTTTGATTGTTTGTGTAAGGCGTGTTACATGTACATATAAGCGACTGACTGACTATATTTATTATCAATAGGTACTGCATAGAAAATACACCTTGTTCGTGGGAAAAACCCTAATACGCGTTCATAATATGTGGCATTACAAATCCTCCCCCTCATAGGGTGAGAACGTAATGAATAGTACATATTATGAAGTTTAATAGAGAAGGGGGAAAGGGGAGGGAGCACTAACGAAAATAATGAGTGCACTAACGAGCACTAACGATGTGCATAATTTCAGCTCTTCAGCTAACACTTGGGAGGCCAGGGAAATGGAGCTCATTTTTCCTTGTTCTTCCTTTGAGGAGATTGTAAAACGGGGACAATAACTGAGCAGAGTTTTTCACAAAACGCCTATAAAAGTTAAAAACGCCCAATACTTTACGGAGAGTTACAATCGTTTTTGGATTCTTCAACTCTTTAAACCATTTTATTCTACTTTCTATCGGTTCTACTCCAATTTGCGAAATTTTATGGCCTAAAAATTCAATCTCGCTACACACAAAAACCAGATTTTTTTTATTAATAGATAAACCATATGCCTCTAAACGCTTTAATAAAATTTGCAGATGCTCCAAGTGCTCTGCCTCAGTCTTTGAGAATACAAGTATATCATCTATATACATAAATTCAAAAGGGAGTTCGGACAATAATGAATTAATAAACTGCATAAAAGTCGAAGGCGCATTTTTAAGCCTTAAAGGCATACGTTTATATTCATATAAACCAGCCGGCGAGATAACAGCAGTTTTTTTTTTACATGCGGCGGATATACTGGTATATTAAAATACGCTCTTATTAAATCTATAGAAGAAAAAAATTCCAATTTACAAATATAATCGTATAAATTTGGTAGCGGATATCTGGAACTGTTTGTGAATTCAACCTGCGATAATCTCTGACCATTCTATTGCGATTTTTTTTACGCACGACAACTAATGGAGACGCACAACTAGAGCTGGATTGGCGCACTATTCCTTAATTTTCCATATTTCGGAATTCTTTTTTCACTTCGTTGAGGAGGTCTGCTGGTAGGCGTCTAGCCAGCTGATAAATTGGCTGCCCTGTTGTGTTTATGAAGTGTTGTGTGTCATGAGGAGGTTTCCTCTAGTATTTTGGAAGCACGAATAATGACGAAAATGTGTTTAAGAGTTCGGTGATTTTTTCATTTTCATACTTGATTTCAGTAATGAGGAAAATGCTGGGTTGACTGTATTCAATTTTCTTACAAGACGCGCTCAACAACGATGCCCCATCGATTAATCGCTTTCTTGATAGATCGGGTACTAGATGGTATTCTTTTAATAAGTCGCCTCCTATAATTGACAGCTGGATATCTGCCATTACAAAATTCCAAATAAATTTTTTATTTGGATTTAAATCTAATTTTAAGGTTTTTAACCCAAAAAATTTGAATTGTTAGTTGTTTGCTGCGCGTACTGCATATTTAATGTGGATATCAACTTTTCCGGTGAATTTTTTAGATATAAGTGAGATATCTGACCCATTATCGATCAAATATGTGATTCCAGATATTTTTTCTAGGATGAATAATCGCGACAATGATGATTCGCGAAAGTTGTCTACCACGTCGACGACTTTCGATATTAGTTTTCCTTATTTTTATGTTCGTTGAGGTTACACCCAGGCATGCATTTACAGGCCTTTGTATTAAATTTATAGTGGTACGAACATACCTCGTTAATGGCGCGATGACGAAATTGTGATTTAAATCTTGACCTATTTCTAAACCTATATGGCGTTGGACTCCTATTCCTAGGTCTACTATTACGTTCCGACTCTTAAGCTGCTACCTGCAACTGTAATTTCTGCATCAACGTGAATAAATTGTCGATCGATCTTTGATCAAATGTATTTGGTGTGGATGACATCGCTGCCACACTGGCATCCCTACTGTTTATTTCGTATGTTTCGTAAAGCTTATCGGCGTTTTTTGCTTGGTCCTCTAATGATTTAGTTTCTTGAAGGGAAAGAAATTCGATAGTTCTTTTTGGCAGTTTTTTTTTATCCAAATCCCTCTTAAAATTTTTGTCGTTTATATTTTCCACACCTACGACCTGCTTAAGTTGATTCAGGATGATGCTAGGTTTTTGGTTTGCTGGAATTTTCATTCCCTCAAGCAGCAAAGTAATTCTTTCGTTTTCGCTCTTACCAAACGTTGAAATTAGTCGTTCCCACGCTTTTATATATTTGTTTTCTTCCCGTGATTGAATGATATCTTTGATGTAGTTGATTTCTTGTTTTCCCTAGCTTTGGAGCAGGAAGCCAAATTTCTCTTGTTCTCTCTTCACTTGTTGGGAGTTAAAGATCAAATCAACCCTGCTAAACCAAATCTCTGGGTCGTCTTGAATCGCGAATTGTGGTAGCGAAATTTTCACTATTCGCGTATTATTATTGCCATTATCGTTGTTAGGCATGGTGTTTAAAACCTCAAACTTCGCATAAATTACAACTCCGAATTTAATTAACGTATACTAATTTGCGTAGCTCGAAAAAAGGTCAAAATTCGCGCGAGTAAAACTACAAATAAAAGCTTAAAATTTCGGTCAACTTTCAAATTTCAACAGATTTTCAATTTTAACGAAATTATAAATCCTGGCAGGATCGCCAGTTGTAAGGCGTGTGACATATACATATAAGGGACTGACTGACTGACTGACTGACTGACTGACTGACTGACTATATTTATAATCGATAGGTACTACATAGAACATACACCTTCTTTGTGGGGAAAACCCCAATACGCGTACATAATATGTGGCGTTACACTTGCGTTACTTAGCGTTCTCTGTGGTAGAAGATAATAGTAGAATGTTATCGTGAAGTAAGACATCTGGATTTCGGTGTTGAGATCCCCTAACATCTATTTGGTGAGTGGTTGGTCATTGTCCTCCGATATAGCTCTGGTTCGGATTGAAGGACAAATGGTTTCGGTGACTGTCTTTTCCGAAACAAGTTTAGTTTCGAATAGAATGAAACGCGAAATAAAACGAACACTTGTGATGTATTGGATAATATGATAAGTTATATTTCGTTTACTCCAAGTTTTACATTTAAAGCTTCAAATACGAATAAATTAATGAAGATGAGCCGTGAGGATTGTTTCGTCGAGTCGAGAAAGGTGGACTGTCTCTGTTGTTTGATCGTAAATTTTAACGTTGGTGAAAACCTAACGGTATCAAAAAGGAGGGAAAATTAATTTTGACGACCGCACGTCCGAGTCAGCAGTTTTGCTGCTGGCTTGTGTTGGACAATCGTTCTCGACCAACGAATATATTGCTAACGATATGGTACCTATGTTTTCAAATTTAATGGCAGAAATGGTGTCAGTAGTTTTTGGCTAGGTAACGGTACTATCAGGCGATGGTGATGTAGCCTGTTAGTGCCGTTACAAATTTTCGGTGAGATCTCAGCAGTTGTATCGAATTCCATATTGTTGTGATATTTAATCACACACAAATCTTTAGGATACAAACGTCCAAGTCCATTTGTGTATCATAGCTTTATGCCTACCAAGTGCTGAAAAAAAAATTGCCATGAATTTTTTCACAAAATTGTAATTTTCACAGGAAAACTGATAACCTTAATTCATCAAAATCAAAATTTCACCTAAAAAGCCCCAAAATTGCAAGTTTTATTACGTTTTTTAGCTTTCCTGTAAAAAATCAAAAATGGCACGACCATTTTAGCATTACAGGCTCGATATATTCTTGTACTTATGAACAGCTTTCAAATTTAGAGATTCACGAGGTTTTAAATTTTTTTTTTCAACGAATAATTTTTGTTAAAAAAAAAAAAACGCGTCCCCTCACCCCCTCTGAAGAAACTTTTTTTCACTAACCTTGTTAACGATTTCCTTTTCACTAAATTATCACAAAGTTATGATTTGAAGGAGGGGATAATCAGCAAAAGCTACTATTACAAAAACGATGTGTTAAGATAATGTTCATTTTAGGCCAAAAAGAGTCCTGCAAAGATACTTTCATATCGGAAAAGTTATTAACAATGCCCTCTCTTTATATACTGAATATATGTGATCTAGTACATAAAAAACTAATATTAACACAGACGGGTACACATAGTTATAACAATAGGCATAGCAACGATTTACAACTTATCCAATATAGGACAAAATTTCATCACACGAATATAGATACTATGTCCACAAAAATTTTTAATTCCTCCCACAGAATATTAAAAAAATTCATTCTAATAAAATTTTTAAAAGAAAACTCAGGGAATTGCTGATTGCTGGTGCGTTTTACACGGTGCAACAGTATCTCACAATGTAGTAATTTAAAATATTTTATATGTATGGGCCATGTATTAGTAGTTGTTTAATTAAAATTTTTTTTTTTTTTTTTGCAACATAGGTATGACATTGTATATGCTCCTTGGAGTGCACTACATGTAAATGGATAATAAATCAATAAATAAATAAATAATGATATACATTATGTATTGGCAATGATATTGTCTGAAATGAAATTTGGTTGAACCTAATTTATCTCAAGTACATACATAGTTATTATGCCATTGAGAAATTGAATAGTACATATTATGAACTTTAATAGAGAAGGGGTAACGGGGAGGGAGCACTAACGAAGCACTAACGATGTGCATAATTTCAACCCCCTAGCAAATACTTAGGGGGTCAGGGAAATGGAGCTCGTTTTCCTTTCATTCTAACAATTTTAAATATTTTTCTAGAAATGCCGTAAACAGCACGTTGAAAAAACTTCATCAAATGTCAAGACTGCTCGACCACGAGGCCGACCTAAGAAAACGCATTTCCAAGTAGAATTACCGAACAAAGTTCATACGGAAAATAAGAATGAAATTAACAACAGTAGTAGTAGCAGCAGTAGTAGCAGTAATACCAGTAGCAGTAGCAGTACTAGTAGCAGCAGCAGCAGTAGCAATACCACCAGCAGCAGTAGCAGTAAAAAAAAACGAGCGAAGGGGAGTAGTGTGAATATATTGTGTCGCGAAAAAACAGTATCAGCAAGAACTCGTGGAAGACCGCCCAAAATCTCTATATTACCAGCTAAAAGATCTCGCGATACGTTATCTTTCTCCCCACAAACAAATGACACTAAAGCATCGAATGTAGTTACAGCAGAAATAGGATCACGTTGTCATAACGCGGACAATAGTAATACAAAACCAGAAAATGATCCAGATTACAACATCACTTCCACTTCAAGCAAACCACAGGTTATTATGAAAATAAGTTTCAATCTTATTTGTTTTTGTCATGTTGTTCTTCATATAACGCAGTTCACTTGAATTTTGATAAAAATGCGGTTCATTGAAATGTAAAATCATGTCTACGTTTGTGTTAATTTGTTCAAAAGAATGCAAAATACTATATTCATGACTTTTTTGCTGTTTACTATTGGGAAAAGAACGTAAGCAGCTATGTCACATTACTAAAGCTTGTTTTGGTTTTCAAACATTACTAACCCGTTCGTGTCTTCTGACCATAGAAAGTACCAAATCTCAAAACCCCTGCCCTGTCATATTCAAAATCACTCAATGAGTCAAATTGAAAATGAGTAGTATTTTACTGCCACAGATCATGTGAGCCCCTCCTCAAGCCTTTCTTAAAATTTGAATGATCTGCCATTTAGAAAGTGTATCAAAAATTCAATGATGCACTTTTTCGTATTCGTTATGAAAAATTCCACCGATACACGCCTGAGCTAGTATGCGAGGAGAGAAATATGTATAAAACCTCAATTCACGCCTCCTCACGCTAACTCGCTCTGAAGAATCACTACCTTTACCTTTCTCGCAACTTTCTACTCAAGCCATCAGGTTTTACTCAAGTTATCGCGCAAAAATGAATAAACCTCAAGTAAAACCTCTTCACGCCCAACTCACTACCCATTTCCTACAAAAACTAATCAGTTCAAAAGCTGCACTACCTCCACCCTTCTTCTAACCTTCAGCTTGATTCATCAAGTTTTACTCGAGTTATTGAGCGAGAACCAAAAAACCTGAACTTTTACCTCCTCACGTTCAGTCACGTCCAAAACCCAACTTTGGTCTCAATCAGCCGACTTTTACTTAAGTTCTTGAAAAGTGAAGTATGATAAGGGAAAACATGACTTCACGTTCTAAGAAACTAAAAGATCTCGACTCACGCTCCGTCACGCCAACTCATATCTCCTCACTTACTGCTACATTTATAAAATTTTACTGTATTTATCACGCGAGAATTAAAGGACCTCGACTTACGCCCCGTCACACTGTCATTTCCAGAGAACACGTAATTCCAAGATTTAATACGTCTACCCTTTCAATCATACGTATCACATTTTCATAAGCACGAATCAAAAAAACCTCGGTTCATGCTTCCTTACGCCACCTCACATCCAATCACAGGAGATCTTACTCGTAGTAGTTACAAATCCCCAATTGTGTAATTAAAAATCTGTTCAATTTTTCCCGACGACTTTTACTTGAGCTCTTGAAATGTGAAGTGTAATAAGGAAAATGTGACCTCACGTTTTAAGGAACTAAAAGATCTCGACTCACGCTCCGTCACGCTGTCACTTCCAGAGAACACCTAATTCCAAGACTAATACGTCTACCCTTTCAACCATGAGCATCACTTTTTAATAAGCATGAGCCAAAAAAACCTCAATTCATGCTTCTTCACGCCACTTCACATCCAGTCACGGGAGATATCACACGTAGTTACAAACACCAAATTACGTAATTAAAAATCTGTTTAATTTTTCCCGATGAGCGTGAACCAAAAAACATCAACATATGCCTCTTTACACCATCTCACGTCCATTCATGTGAGATTCCACGTAGTTGCAAACCCCGTTCCAATTTTCAAATCTATCCATCAAGTTTTACTCAAGTTATCATGCGAGAACGAAAACACGTCAAGTCAAAGCTCCTCACACCAACTCACGTCTGATTACCTTCATCAAAAGCTAACTAAAACACCTCGACTTACACCAGGTCACGCTAACTCACGTTCCCTCATCTTCTGCTACTTCTATGAAATTTTACTTCATTTATCACGTAAGCTTTTTTTCGAGCTTCATAGAGCTTTTCGTGATTTCTTTTTAAAATCATGCACATCTACCACCTAACAACTTTTCAACTTTACTTTTCCCTCTCCACTGAGCGCGTTTCGAGATTTCGCTTACACAAAAAACCTTACATCTTTTTAATATATAGATGAATTATTAAATAAAATAAAGAACTAGAATACTGGACCTTGAGTGTATGATGTAGGTACGTTTCAGAAATCATGGTGTATGTATGAAAAATTCTGGTGAAATAATAGTATATTACGTGACAGGAGCGTAAAGTATGCGATTAGCGAGTACAACTTTTAAGAAGCGAGGCGAAGCCGAGCCAGTCAAATTGTACGAGTTAATTGCGTTAATTGCGCTACTTTCCAATACTGTCTCCTATACTACTTTAATTTTACATGATAGAGGGGCGGAAAGTAGTTACTTTCCACACATGTTTTGTCATGAGTTAAAATGGCATTTTCATTATACATAATAGGAAACTACTTATATCCGAGTCCGACCCTCAAACACGGGTCGAAAATACAACTTTTCAGCCCTCTACCTCTCTTCCTCTTGCTGCAGAAGTAATGCGTTAACTACTTATATTGCACGAATTTTCACATTCTAACCTACAGCATTTTAGGGTGAGATATGTAAGTAATTAGTTTCGTATTATGTATACTGAAAATTATATTAGTGAACAGGGAGCATAGCCAAACTTTTCAGCAGGTCCTTTCCTATTTCGTTTGCCTTCGACTTGCTCAACAAACACTTTATTGTTACATCACTCGCCTTCGACTTGCTTAGCAAACACTAAACAGGACCTGGGTGCTTTTGTTAAGTAATATACTACTTCCAACCCGAAAACAGGGCAGAAAGTAGTCATTTTCCGATTATGTAAAGTTAAAATATAAAAATAAACATGAAAAAGTAATTAAAGTAAATTAGTCTACAGCCCATGTCGAAAAAGTGCTTTAGAAACCGCATTTGGCGGGATTTTTTGCGGACCAATAAATTCAGCTGACAATAGATAAATATAGGTTGGGCATGAGGAAATATGATAATTTTAGCGATGCTTGCAGTCACAATGGGGGGCTGGGACCTAAAAACACCCTTTTTTTGAACTTCAAGTAGATCAAAAAAACTCAACGGGGTTGGAAAGGGGGGGTGTCCAGTGAATATAAATATGAGTGCATATCTACTGGCGCCGGTCACAACTGCGTTTTATTGCAGTTTTTATGAAATTTCCTTCATTTTTCACACTTAATTTGCTCTATGAGCATAATTATGTCCGGGGACCCAAAAAATCGCTCACTCATAGGTAAAGGAACGCATTTCAAATCTACTGAACCCTCTTTCTTAATAATTTGTGGTCACCATACCTAGTAATTGCATATTGAAGTTGCGCATATATGTAAATTCAGTTAAAAATGCATTTCTTCAGTTTTTTCAAAAAGTAACCTGAATGTAGTGTTGCTCCACTACTAAGCTGAAAAGAACATTTTTGAAAATATAGAAAGCTTGAAAAATGAATACTTACTTACATCAAAAAATCAAATTTGTTCATTACAAGCAATCACGACATGCATACTTAAATTTGAGAATACAAAACTTTCTCGTTTTTTGGTAAGAACACATTTTTCTCAAAACTTTCACAGTTTTGTAATTTTAGCAAAAAAAAAAAAAAAAAAAAAAAAGCTAGAAGGGGAAATTTTTGCAAAAATAATGGAAAAATACATTGAATATGCAAAAATATGCCTTTTTGGTTGAAATATGCGAAATATGCAAAATTAAGTTTGGTTTTTCCTATTCAGAATGTTATGAAACGCAAAAATGTATTGAATGTGCGCAATTATATCAGATACAAAAAAACATGCAAAAAATATTTTTGAGAGCTCTAGTTATGACGTCATAACGGGTGCTTCCGCAGAAACCTTACGTTTTAGCGCTTACCGTAAAATGTAGAGTTTGGAATTCTTTTTTCAAGTTATATGTGATCAAATGGGCTCAAATTTTTTCCACAAAAAAGGGCAACATCCCGATAGTGATTGATTTTTGTTTATGTTTTTCCTCGAAATTAATACATTTTTGAAATCCATTTTGTTAAAAATGAGGCTTTTATTTCGCTAGCTTTATCATACGGAGTATCATTGTCTTTTAAAAACAATTACTGGTATCTGAAGTATTCCACTACACCACCGTTCTTCAGGAAGCCACTACTCTCCCACTATCCATCATAGTAATATGATCTATACATCATTTCGTATACAATTGAATGTAGAATAAAATATTATTAAGCTATTCTTGCGATTAAACCAAAAGGTAAGAAATTATAAGCGAAAAACTGATTTTGGGGGGCTAAAATCCACCATATCAGAGATCGCACACACCAGATTCGCATGAACTTTTAGTACGTTGTTAAGTATGCTATACTAGACGTATATACCAACTTTGAGCTTGATAGCCAACTTATCAAGCAAAACCCTACCTGTACTATTATTAGTATTCTAATTAATGTGTCCCAAAATTGTATTTTCGCCTTTAATTTTCTCAGATAAGGTCAAAAATGGTTTTCCTTATGATTTTTGAATTCTATGCGAAATTTTAACCCACTCTGATAGGTCGCAAGATTACTTTTTGAAAAAGCTGAAGAAATGCATTTTTAACTAAATTTACATGTATGCGCAACTTCAATATGCAATTATTAGGTATATTTCCTAATGCCCAACCTATATCTACCTATTTCCAGCTGAATTTTTCGGTCCGAAAAAAATCTCGTAGGTTGAATACTTTTTCGAGAAGGGCTGTAGACTAAATAGAAAAGATATAGAAATTAATTTTTGGAATGAACTACAAAAAAATAAATCTATCTCATGTTATTCCCAAAATATATTATAATTATGTAAATTAACAAAGCTTGTTAATCTAAATACTGTATAATATGTTTTCGGGATAATATATAATTAAAGAAAAGGTAATGAAAAAGACCTGCGATAAATTTCCTACTCAGTGGCATCCGCAAAATTTTACCGTATTCTTAATGCACGATTATGTATGTATGCATTTCGTTTGTACCCGTTTCACAGTTAAACACGCCAACAAAATATGTTCAGTAAAATTCCCTCGAGAGGGAAAATACTTTGTTTTGACATTTATCAATTAATTTTTGGATTTTTTCGCTCGGTGTTTATAAAAAACAGTACGTTCATGGTTTAATAAGTGAAAATCGTCGGAAACATGCCTGTTTTCTGTTATTTGATAAAAAATGAAAACTTTGGATAGATACGTTGGTTATGCGATGTATGCAATAAAAAAAACTTGACGCTTCAAATCTCGCTTGAAGTTCTAAAATTGTTGGTGTTTTTACTGTAACTTTTTTTGTCGATATGAACAGCGCTGCACGGGTTGTTGTTATTTTTTCCTAATTTTATGAATAGTAAGCTTCGTGTTTTGATTCATTGCGATTTTATTTCAGGGCAATGAAGAAGAAATCGTCAGTTCTTCCTCATCGCAAAACCCCATCAAAAGGTCAGTGAAAACGCAAACTAAACCTCTGGATACAAAGCCTTCAAGGGAGTGGATTGAAAAAGTAATTATTTCATTCTTTATCGCTTTGATTTTGTGAGTGGATTCGAAATTATTCCTTATGAATAACGTGAAAGTACAGTTTTCTATACGCATTGAGTAAACTGAAAATGAACTATTCCCTTCTAATACACTTTTCACTTTTTTTCCCTACGTAAGAGCGTTTATTTTTGCATTTTTTCGCTCAGTGTTTATAAAAAACAGTACGTTCATGGTTTAATATGGGAAAATATCTTACCATAGTGGGACTGAATTCTAACTGTTCTTTATCTTGTACACGAATTTTGCTTCGTTCGCCTACGGCTCGTTTCGTATTAGGGATGTAGCATGAATCACAAAATTGCCCGAAACCTAGTAAAAATAAAAAGGTATGGTGTAAAAATGACGTAGCCGTTGAAATTTTGAAAATCCCACCTATATGTATAGAGAAATGAGCAGTTAAATTTTGTATGCAACGAAAATGGTACCTCGATGCGCACCCTGCGACAGTAACGTCATCATTATGAAGCTCGCGTTAATCTTACTGCGCTTAACACGTAAGGCGTTCTTTTCGCGATAACTGCGCAAAAACGGTCCAACTTACGATATGAAGGGTGGGTGTCTCTTTATAAGTACAGTAGAACGTCAATTATTTGAAGCCTCATTATTTGACGCTCGGATTATTTGTCGCCAAAAACTTTTTCCATATTATTTGACACCTCGATTATTTGACGATTTTTCGTGTCATTTGACGCATGAAACCTTATCGCATTGACGAAATTTGAATACGTAATGATGTCCATACATCCGATCACTGATTTAAAGAAAAATAATAATTTAAGGACTGATTTTAAAAAATATTGTTTCATTTTATGTACGTACTTACCTATTTTTAAGTTTAAAAAAAATTACTCTGGTAGATATACATATAATGTGGGGTTTTTTAAAATATTTTACTCACCTTTTTCCCAATCAAAGAGCATTTAAAAAATTCTCCGTATCATTTGACATTTCAGTTATTTGACGGACCTCATTCCCCAATTACGTCAAATAATCGAAGTTCGACTGTATATTAAAATCAAAATGAAATTAATTTTGAGATGCGCGCGCATCCTTGTTTTGAATAGGACGTATAAAAGGTATAAAAAGGATAGCAGGTATACAAAGGAAAAAAAGGTTGTAAATTTTAATAAAAGCCTTGTATGTACATGTGCAAGCGTAAAGTCATAAAATTATTTTGAATAGCAGGTTTACAAAGAAGAAAAAAAGATGAATTTTAATAAAAGCTTTGTACATAGACAAGGGCAAGGCTAAAACTGTAAAATTGTTTAGAATGGCAGGTATACAAAGATATAAAGGGCGAGTCGATCCTAAAAAGAACTCTTAGTGAGGGTAACAAGTAAAAATAAATTGGGTTGTGCAGTTTGGAATGTAGCAGGATTTGTCTGATAAAATAACTTTTATTCTTCATTCAGTTTTTATTGCGAGCCTCGAAGGGGCGAGTAGGCAATACGATCGAAGCGAGGAATGCCGATGCCGTAGAGGTTGGGCCGCGAAGCGACCAGGGAGTGGAGCCCCATAGTTTAATATTAAGGACGTTTTAAACTTTGAGGTAATGTAATAATTTTTTTAATTTTTTCTATCACTTTCAACTAAATATAGCGTTGAACCAAGTTTTAAGAGTCACGGTGTTGAACAAATAATTTTAGATTGGGGTGATGTAAGAAATTTCAAATACACGATAAAAACGAGATTTAAAAGTACTAAGTTTCATTTAGCGAAAGATACATTATACCTTTTAAAAGTTTTTATATATGTATCATTTTGAATTCAAAAGTAGAAGTGCAAACCAGTGGGTTTTTAGAACTTCGAATTAATATACTTCCTTTTATTGATTTGCCGGCTGATGATTTTCACAAGGTAAAGTATTAAGATGATGATTGATTACGAATATTATCAATGTACAAAATATTATTAAAAAAAAAAAAAAATTTAAAAACGCCGCTCTAATGATGCCTCACATAGCTGCTTAAGTCTTTTTTAACATTAGATAACCAGTCATCATTGACATTAGCTGAACAATAAAAAACAGCTGTCAGCACTGAACAAATGATAGGAAATTTGTATTTTGAAAGAAGTATTATTTTATATTCGTTTTGTTTTATATCTTTGTATCGTTAGGGTCGCCGAAAGGAGGCCAAGGGGGCAAATTGATCCAGGTGTGGCCTTTTTGAAAGAACCTGGAATCGACTTATTAACGCCGATCGAAATCGCAGCATTGGTGGCTATAGAAATTTGCAAAAGTAGTCACTATTTTTTAATATCATCGTATAACTTTTGTAATTTCTTAGATTCTATATTGTTTCCTTTAAAATTTTTGGGGCTACTAGTTTTTCATATAACTACTGTGATTTTTATTATATAATTAATAATTTTCTTTTCATTACATTTTTTATTGAAACATCGCCCTTCACAGTAACACAAGATAAAATTAACGATAATTGTTTTCGTATTTAAAGCAACACTCGCGATGTCTTAATAACTTTACATCTTACCGAGTTCAAAACTATTCGTAACACGACATAGTAAAGCCTAATATTATCTTATCTTGTCTAATCTAATAATGGAGGGGTAAGTTATAAGTGTGGTGTGTGTGTAGGTGAACGATATTTGATCTTAACATACTCCGGGGGAGGGGCAACCCAAAGGGTTGATTAAAAGTTTCCGTAAATAAGTTGAAAATATAAAAAGAAATATAAACTAAAAAATACGATTTGAAAACAATTTCAATACAATTAATCGCGAAACAATTTTATCAGCGAGGTTATTGAACGCTTCTTGACCTTATTACCAAATTTAACGTCAACCACTCGAACCAATCCATCTGATCCTGGATAAACTGTTTCTACTATGCTAATGGGCCATTTTGAAATATCCTCTAAATCATTTTTAACGATACAAGGTCACCTTGCTGGATATTCGGTTGAGCAGTACGCCATTTATTCGACGTTTGTAAGAAAAATTTAGGTAGTCTTTGCACCATATTAACCAAAACGAGCGAATTTGATTCTTCATAAGTTCGTAACATTTTGATAACTTCAACGAGGAATCATCGATTTTTGAAGTATGGAGTGAAACGATTGAAGTGCCGCATAAAAAATGAGGGGGCGTGAGAACTTCAGTTGAACCATCGGATTGTGTTCGGTAACACAACGGTCTGGAATTCAATATTCCTTCAATCTGCGTAAAAACAGTAGTATATTCGATTAACGTTAACAAATGACCCCGAGTAACCTAGATCAGATGATACTTCGCTGATCGTACTGCTGACTCTTTATAATCGTTCATCATGGTAATTGAAGATTAACCCCAACCCCTGGAAATTAGTCGCATTATCCGAATAGATCTCGGATGGAACACCTCTGCGTGCACAAAAGCGTTGCAGCACCGTAACACAATCTTCAGATGAGAGGCTTTGCGCTATTTCGAGATGAACGGAGCGCGTTGAAAAACAAAGGATTACGGCGAGATAAGATTTTACTCAGTTTAATTGAACGATGATTGGTACATTTGCATTCAAAGGGTTCGGCGTAATCCAACCCAATTCTAGAAAATGGTCTGCTGACTTGAACTCGCGCTGTTGGTAGTCGACCAATAACCTGTTTAGATGTAAGAGCCTTATAACGGGTACAAACTACACATTCTCGGATAACCTTTTTTACAATATTTGTGAAACCGCTTATCACATGATATTTTGTAGCAATTACATTGAGATAAAAGCGCGATTGGAGTGGTAATAACCTAAATGTATAGATTTAATTAAAATGTATATAAAGTTGCATTTGGCCGAAACAATAATTTTATGCTTTTGATTATAAGAAACATTAGCATTTTCGAGTCGCCCTTTTACACATAACACATTTTGCGAATCGAGAAAGGGAGATAAATAATAAATGTTACTACTACGATTGATCGCGTTATTAGTTTCTAAATTACGAATCTCTTTATAGAAATAAAAGTGTTGCGATATTCTAACAATGCATATTTAGGCCAGATTTCTCTCTTCGATTAAAGATAAAGGCTTGCGATAAATACGTACATACAAAAATCGAATAACGTATGCTATTATATTGCATAATTTTTCGTATGATGAACTATTTCTAATTATTATATATAATGTGTTTAATTGAATATTTACAACAGATACGATTTTTGGCTTCAAAATCTCAGTAATAGAATGAGGATTTATTTTAGGAGTAGGAAATCGATTAAATGGAGTATTTTCCTTAAGTAAAGGAGGGCCTTCGAGCCAAAGGGTAGATTGTGATAACGATTTCGGATCGATTCCACGTGTGCCGAGATCGGCAGGATTTGATTTCGTATTTATATAACACCACTTATCACGCGCGATTTTAGACACAATTTTATCGACCCGATTTTTAACGAACACTGTATACTTTTTTCCGCTTTCATTTAGCCAATACATACGGTAGTAGAATCGGTAAATGCATAAATATTTTCGTTTGATACGACAAGATCACTCGCGATTCGACTTATGAGATCACTTAATAATACGGCAGCTTGTAATTCTAACCGTGGGATAGTGAAATTAGACGCTTTTAACGGCGCGACGCGAGTTTTCGCGCATACGAAGTAAGTATTGATTCGACCGGTATAATCGATTGATCGATAATATACAACTTCACAATAAGCGCGATCTGACGCACCACAAAAAGCAATTAATTCGCACTTCACTATTTCGTTGAGACAAGAGTATTTACGATTTACGCAAAATTTCGAAAGGCTGTTAAGATCGCGGTAAAACACGCGAAATTTTTCTCTTAGTGATGGAGAAACTGGATCATCCCAAGCTGTATTCTCAATCCAAACTTGTTGCATTAAAATTTTGGCCGTAATGACCACAGGTGCGATGAAACCAAGTAGGTCATAAATTCTGGCTGTTTCAGCAAGCAGTATTCGCTTTGTAAGTGTATTTTAATAAATTCAAGTGGTTTTAAGTCGATTTTGATTGAAAATATGTCATTTCTCGGGTCCCACTCAAGACCAAGCAGGGATATGGATTCATTTTCCGATATTGATATCGGTTTTAATTTTTCTACTAGATTGGGATCAATTGAATGTAGTAGTTCTAGGGAATTGCTCATGTATTTTCTCAGTGGAAAATGATATGCTTGAAGAGCATTGTGAATTTCCTGCTGCAGCGATTTAGCATTCGATAACGAATCTGCGCCTGTAAGTAGATTATCCATCATGAAGTCATTTTAGATCGCTCGCGATGCAACTGGAAACGAACTTTCAATTTCGATCCCGATTTTTTGTAAGCATTTTGTTGTAAGAAATGACGCTGGAGATGTACCATACGTTACGGTTCTTAGTTGATACTCAAAAATTTCATCAGTCGGACTTGATCGCTATAATATTTTTTGCATCGGCTGGTCCTCTTCCGCAACACGTATTTGCCGGTACATTTTTGTAATATCGGCAGAAAAAGCGATAGAATGCGATCTAAATCGAATTAAAATATCAACTAGATCAGGTTAAGTTTTTGGTCGAATCATTAATATGACATTTAGAGAAAGACCAGTTGATGATTTGGCTGATGCATTGAACACAACTCAATTCTGGTGTGGAGTGTTTTGAAACACTATAATTGTTGGAGATTTTCTTCATGTGGTCTAAATCCTCGTATTCCCTCATAAAGTTAACATATTGATCATAAACGTCTTGTTCTATAGTTTTTTCCATTCGTTTAATGAAGCTACAGCTCGGCGATGAGATTTACCGGTGGATTACTTCGCGTGGTTGAGAAAAGGGTAGTCATACTATAAAACGATTTTCATCGTTAACTGTTGTGGTTTTTTCGAAAAACTCCGTGCAATTTTGATCATTTGCTGATTTCAAATTTTGTTGTAAAGCTTCCTCAACCTTCCAGAATTGTTTAAGGTTGAAGTTTATTTAAGATTTTGTAAAATTACGTACTGCTGTTTGAGATATTGGTCTTTCATCGGATTCGTACAGTCCAGTTATTGTCCAGCCTAACTTAGAATGACGGAGAGTTAAGCCTTCAAATTTCATTTTATCTTCGAGGACTATCAAATCGAAATATTCTGCTCCTATGAGGATGTCAACTTCGCCAACGTATGACTCATGTTCTGCGAATTTATTCGAAGGTTTTGAGTGAATTACTCGATTAATAACATCTTGAGGAATAGAGTAAGGTAGGTGTGGTACTACGTCGGCTTCCATTACTAATTCGAACTTGCCATATCGAGATTTTGCTGCAACATCAACAGCTCCACTAGGTACCATAGAATGATTTATAATACCTCCTATTATTGTACGAGAAGGTTTTTGATTTGAGGTAAGGCATATTTTACGCGCAAGTTTTTCTGATATTAAGGTCGCTTGAGACCCAGTATCCAACATTGCACGAGCTAAAATGCGTTTTTTATCGTTAGTTTCGATCATAACAACGGCTGTAGGTAGAATAATAATTTTAGAACTGTTTTGAATTACCGAAAAGGAAGCTTTTGTAGCCTTCTCATTTTCATGGCTACTTGTTTGCAATTTAACGTTATCGCTTTGTTCCGATTTAAAGGGTGGTTCTTTTTTAGAATTTTGTGATGAATCACGATCCTGATGAATCAGGGTATGATGGTCCGATTGCATTTTCAACAAGCTGAGGATTGACATTCGCTTGTTGAATGATTAGGTTTTAAGCAATTCGTACAAAGACGTTTTGATTTTGCAATAACGAATCGTTTTTTAGGTGATGCAGATAAAAATTCGAAGCACTGGTTGATCCAGTGTTGCTTAGAACATAAGGCACAATTAAACGTACCTGTGAACAATGTCGATTTTTTGATCGGAGATTTAGCTCGCTGTTTTTTGGACACAGCAAGTTTTGATATATTAATTTGTTCCACCTTTGAAAATGCACGATTTTGCATAAATTTCTGTAAATCTATATATAATGGATATGCTTTATGAGATGAAACCGAATGCTCGCAATCCTTTTGAGTAAATTGGTCAAGTTTTAATGCGACCTAAAAAGTGATGAAACGAGAGAAAGTATTATCTACCTTTTCACCAATTGCTTTCAATCCACGAATTATTTTATTGGATTGATCGAGAAGAGTTTGAATTTGAGTTTCTGATTTGATTGGTTCTAACTCAACGAGCTTTTTAATAATGTACGAATAACTAAGCGATTATTATCATACCTGCTGTTTACACACTCCCAAGCCAACGGATGCGCTTGATCGGAGAGATCAAAATCTCGAATTAAATGGCAGTGTCGCCACCTAGCGACTGTTTCAAATAATAAAGCTTTTGAACGTTTGATAATGACGTATTGTCATAAATGAGATTCACGAATAAAGCTTTGTAATTCTTGAATTTGAGAATATCACCGTTGAATTCTGGAACATTGATCTTGCTTAACTTCGGTTGAACTTTAAATTCCATGGTATGTAAAATTATTGATTTAGATCACCACCTGGTATCAATGATTCTCTTTTTTCTTGTGCTAAGATCTTCCTTTCGAAGTGACGGGTTTTTCCATCGTAAGTGGCTAATGCGTCCTGAAACAGCTTTAGTTCCTCTTGGTAAGACGCAGTTGTTGAATTTAAGTTAGGATTGTCGTCCTCGATTAGCGCCATTAACTCGTTTGTTTCATTCTGAAATTCCTTGTATTCTTCGCGGTAGGCAGCCAACATACTTTTAAGTTTTACCAAGTTGCTCAATATCGATTGTTAATTTAGCGATTTCACTCATTTGATTTTTGAGCCTCGTGAGATTATATTTAACATTTCTCCGTTTACGCTTTATCGCATCCATTTCGAGTAAGGATTTAGTCAAATTAAGCTACGGAGTTGTAAAATCAACAAATATTTTGTTTATAAATAATAGCAACTTGAGTTGAAAAAAGACAACATAAACAATACACGAAAGGTCGCGATTGATATGGATAATGAACGCACTATAACGATGAACGAATGCGATAGAGTAGATAAGCGACTAACTGACCGTTTTGTGTGTAGATACTAGGTATATGTGCGCAGCCCTTAGAGACTTTTCACGTAACGACAAGTGAATATTCTTGAAACAAATTTTCTTGCCACTGCATGAAAGTTGATCTTGGATCAAGTATTGAATTGATGTGATTTTGATGAAAAGGGTAAATTTTTTTGTACCAAAGCCTGAACTCGTTCGTCCTTAGGCTTGATAACCAGAATGTGTTGGATACGCCTTGCCCACTTAACACGACCTCGCTCGTCGTTTAGTTTCGTGCACTTTGACGCTTGGTACAATTTAGATTTTAAAGAGAATTTTGATTTTTTTTTTAAGAATTCTTCTACTGGCCATTGTTTGATCAGTGGCTGCGATAATTCGCGCGAACTCGCGAATTTCACTGTGTAACACACGCGATAACACTTTTATTGAACGGAACCCATAGTGAGGGACCAGAAATGTTTTCGTATTTAAAGCAACACTCGCGATGTCTTAATAACTTTATTGAAAAGCACGAACATCTTACCGAGTTCAAAACGAACAGACTCTTGTTATGAATTATTCGTAACACGACATACTAAAGCCTAATATTATCTTATCTTGTCTAATCTAATAATGGATGGGTAAGTTATAAGTGTGGTGTACGTAGGTAAACGATATTTGATCGTAACAATATTAATTTAGCATTATAAACAAAAACCCTATTTCCAGGTCCAGGGGACTTCGCTTGTTTACAAATTTATGAAAAAAGTCATGCAACATCCCCATTATTCGTGCACTTGCTGCGGAATAGTTCACTTTCAGTCCCTGTATGGTAATATACCATTTCCTCTAATACCTTAATTGATAATCATATTCCATAGATGGAAGAAGAATTTGAACAAGAAAAGGAAAGATTAGTTGCAAAATTAAGAAAAGAACACGAACAAGAAATGGCATTAGTTCGACAGGCACATAATACTATTCTTTCAGAAACGAAAAGGAAACAGTGGGTATGTATTGTTCAATTATATACTGAGTTGTTTTTTTTTGTGGTTAAATTGGGCGCAGTTGATTATATTTTAGCAATTCCACTATTTGGCAAACAGTTAACCCTGCCCTGACAACGGGTGCCAAAAACGGCACCTTAATGTATTTTCGGGTGTTCGCATAGTATCCACCATCGAATTTTACTTCAAATGGATTCAAATAGATTATAAGTTGTCGGTTACCATTAATACATTATATTCTTGACGAAATATTTGTGTATAAATAGTTAAGTACATCATAGATTTCAAATTTTCCAAATACAGAAAAAGTACGATGCCATTCTTGGCAGCCGGTTGTTTTTCTCAGTAGAAATGTATGAAGGTGCCGTTTTTGGCACCTGGCTGTTTTTTGCTGGTTGTCAGCACAGGGCTTTAATAATTATTGAATTATTTTTTCCATTAAAAGTAGTGAATGGATAAATAAGTTGACAAATAAATAAAAACTTCTGGTTGTTACCGCGAGAATTGAAAGAAAGTTTGTTGTTTGACAAGAATAATTTTTTCTAAACTTCTTTTTTTTTTTCAAATATGTTATCGACATTTCATTTCTCTTCATAACGAGAGTGTCTCTTCCTTATGACATGGTTTGACTTTCAAAAATATCATAAGCGTTGTAGTTATGATATCAAGTTCAGTAGTGAAATTATAGGAATGTATTGAGTGCTGAGGAAAGAAAAGATGAAAAAAAGAGTTACGATGTAATATTACGTCAAAAGCTCAGTTCTTGATTGAAATATCGCTTTATTTGAAGGTTTTATACTTTGCAACCTAATAATTTTGTACTGTTCTGTGAAATTGACTTATAATTATTATTAATATTTCAAGTTGCATTTCATATTAGTTTATTATGGCAATTCACTTTTTCAGTGTGTAAATTGCGAGTCAGAAGCTATTTATCATTGTTGCTGGAATACTTCGTATTGTAGTCCAGATTGCCAGTTAGCTCATTGGGCTGCAGATCATAAAAGGCATTGTAGGAGAAAACGATAATTGAATTTTTGTTCATGGAAGAAGCTGGGGCATGCTAAATGATGAACAGGAGTAATGTTCGGCTTCTTTTCTAGAATGAACATTTTTGTTTTGCAAAATAAATGTAAAATTACTGTAGAAACATCGATTTTTACCCATTTTAGATATTACTTCATACGTAGGTTTATTGAGTAAGTAATTGTTGGATGCTACAATTTAAGTAATGAAATCTCAGGGTGTCCTGATAAGTTTCGACTTATAGGGTTGTCATAATAATTACATGAATATCAGAAAATATTGATAATATGATGTAAAGTTTGCAGTTGTTGGTACCATGAGTAGTCATGGTTTTATTTACTTTCTTTAAAATGTAGCTTATAGGACGGTTCGTTGTGTTGTATTTTTCATGTTATTCTGGTTTGGCGCCTTTCATTGTATTTTTCATGATCTGTAAATACTGTATAATTATATATGTAGCAAAGTAACTGCAGGCTTCGTTTCCGCATATCACCAGATGTAATAGGTATTCTAGAAAATGGTTCCCGTATGATTTTGCTTTCATTGTTTCTATAAAAGCGCCAGTTTTGTGCGATGGATGTTATGGTCTACTTTAAACTATTTCAATAATTTATTTTCGGTTATTATTTTCTAATTTTATGTCAGCTTACAAAATTTAAACATTTTCAAAAGCTCGAGTTTTTCAAAATTTTCAATTACATCATATCTAAAGGGAAGTTTTGATTGATGAAAAAGTATTTCTTAATCAATACTTGACTTTTTCATGATAATTTCAATGTCCATTCTTCAACTCGGGACTCGCATCTTAATCACCAACCTCTGTCAGTTTTTACTTTCAAATGGTCACCAAGGTGTACAAAAATATTGCTCTATGCGTACCTATATTATAGCTTGGATGTTTTTAGCAAACAGTTCAAATTGTTTGTGAGAAAAGTGTAATGAAATTAAAATGATTAGATGGAGAAAAAAATTATCGTGTATCTCTTCGGGCACGCGTTCAGGGCATCAGTACTATGCGAACTATATAAATCCAAAATTTCAGCTTTCTAGACACCCTGGACCCTAGAAGGGTACAAAACCGATTTTTTTTGTGTATGTGTGTGTTTTTTTAAACCTTGCATCATACCCACAGGCTTTTTTTCATTTATTTTGTTATCAAAGCCTCATAGGTTTTGCTATGGCTTCTCACGCGAGTGGTACACGGATCGAATTCCACCAGACACCAGGATTTGTTCTAGTTGATATTAATTGGAAAAAAATCACATACTGCGGAATGAACTGTTCCGGTGATGAGATAAGATATACCGATGCATTAATTGAACGTGAATTTTAATGTACTTTACCTTATCAATTTGATGGTGATGCTACATCCGCGAGCATTGATAATACCTGGTGGAACTGACAGTTCCCTGGAAAAATTGTGTAAAACAAGACCATTTGGATGTTGTTGAGTGTTGTTGAATTAATGGTAAAATATAGTGTTCACTTCATTTACTGATATACTTTGGCAGATGACCATTCCAAGTTGCTCATAAATCATTATTTGTACTTGGTTATTCTTGAATAATTTACTCACCTGTAGAGTTCTCATTAAAAAATTTTAAAAAAAGTTACCAGCCAAACGCATTGGTTTAAGCAATTGACTATCGTTGCTGAAGTTTTTGGCATTGTTATAGCTATCAGCCAAATGGGCTACTCAAAAAAAAATCGAGTCGCATATCGAAATAATCCGTAAAGAGAGCCTACACATTTTTAAAATTAATTTAAAAAATCATTGTTGGAACAACAAAAATTATATCGAACTGCTAATATGTTGCATAAATTTAATTTAAATCACAGATTAGATCGCAAATTTCGTAATTTTCATGATGCAGATCATGCCGAACCCTGTTTCTGATGTTCAGTCGTTCTCTGAAATATATAAAATTTAGAAACACAAAATTAGATAGTAGCGAATAGCTGAAAAGTTTTCACTCGAGATCCCTGCCTATTAGCTGTATAAATTTTCTATTGGCTAGCTATTCAGCTATCTATCAAAAATATGCTTCGTTGTCGGCTATCAGGTTATAGCTAGCTGCTGACTTGTAATCCCTGGATAAGAAAATAGCGTTTTCAGCGTTCTCTGTTCCCGTTTGTGTTCCGTTCTTACAGCACTGCATGAGGTTCGTCATTGGGGATGTTGCATAAAAAATTAATTCACTTAAAACGTAATGGAAATTAAAGACTGGAACGTAAAACTTACGTTATCGTTAAAATTTTGAAAATTGGTTATATAGGTCGGGTGAAATAATTTTTTACATTTTGTTTGCAGCGAAAACGGTACTCCGATGCGCACCCCTTAGTTGTGACGCCATAACCTTGGAACGCGTGCGTTGCTCTTATAGACATGAACAAGGAGAAGCGTTTTCTCACGTTCATTGCGCCTAAACTGCGCGATTTACGTTATAGGTGATAAGGACTTTTTTGTTTAGAGTAAACTATAAGCTTTCCAGTGGTGTAATAATTTTGTCAATTTAATGAATTTGAAGCAAGATACGGCTTCGTTAAGTTGATGATAAAATTAGTTCTCATCAAGGGGGTTCAGTTTTTGCAAAACGTGGAAAGGAGGGGTCGGGAAAAATTAACGAAGCCGTATCTTGCTTCAAATTCATTAAATTGAAAAATTATTACACCATCGGAAAGCTCGTAGTTTGCTCTAAAAAAAACGTCCTTATTACCTATAACGTAAATCGCGCCGTTTAGGCGCAATAAACGTGAGAAAACACTTCTCCATGTTCATCTCTGTAAGAGCAATGCGGGCGTTCCAAGGTTATGACGTAACAATGGGTGCTTCCGCAGGAACACTACGTTTTAGCGCGCACCGCAAAATGAAAACTTTGGAATTTTTATTCTCAAGTTCTATGGGATCAAATAGAGTTCGGTTTTTTTATTCAATTTCTAATTTTTTTCTCTATACGTACATATTTTTTCCGGACAATGTGCGACATCCCCATTGCATATCTTCTGCTGTTGCGGTCGAATTACTGAATAAAGAGTTGCCCGAATTTGTTCCAGGTGTTAGTACGAAATGTTTTCCTTTATTGGGCTTGAGTACTGCTCTCGATTATACCGTGCGCGCAAATGATTACTTACACGCCAGCGCAAAAATGTATTAAGATCAGTTTTTCAATATTTAAAAAATAATATTACACGTTTTAAAATGGTCTTTTAACCCCGTTTCTAATTTATTTATGTTACTAAATTATTTAAAAATATAAATAAACCCTCAATTTGCTGTTGTAACATTTATTTCAAAATTGCATGAATTAGTTTTGGAACATTTTTGCGCTGGTGTGTAAGTAATTACTTGCGCGCACGGTATTCATATTTGAGCTAATATTATTATATTATTTTGTATTTGGCTTTTTATATGATGAACGTGTATTCAATATTGTAATTGTTCAAGTTGTAAGGTATTTATTTTTTTACTTTAATGTTAATAATGGATTGTATATATTCATTTCATCATGTATTTTATACGTTATCATCATTAGTACTTGTATACAAAATAAATTTTACGAAATACATCTTATATTATATTTTCATGTTCAATAATGAATTGCTTGAATACATGTTTACTGAATCCCCTTAATCTCTTTGTATAGCTGATTAGTTCTATTAATGTTCAGTTTTATTTCTCGATCACTCCGTTCACTCAAAATCAAGATATCGCACACTTGGTTCGATAACGCCACATGGGTAATTCTCCAGAAAGTGACAAATTTCGACATTATAAAAATGACCGCGCAAAGTGTTTATTTTTTTTGAATTTTCAGTGCGAATGGTTCAAGTACCTTCCCCTAAAATGTATTCCATCATTTGGCCCAAGTCATGTATGATAAGGGAGGAGGTGGGGAGTTCTGAAAGTATAGTGAACTACGACCGTACGACGCTGAAAATTGCTGAAAATTCCACGATGTGGCTGGCAGGAATGAGGCAAATTTTCGATTTATCTTGTGTTTCTTCCAGTTATGACAAGCTGCCCGGGATGTTGTGATAATCTAGGACATCAGGTAAGTCCATTTAATTGCTAGAAAAAAATTGTGGTTCGTAAATATACAAGAATAAATTCTGGACTCTTGAAAATAGTTTCTACGATTATTAAAGGGGAAAAATCAACTGTTTTTCCTTATCCTTCTGTCTCAATATTCTTTCCACGTCGTGGGATTAATGAAATGTCTCTAACAGTTCATATCATTTCACATCATAAACAAAACATTTCATTAATTCCACGACGTGGAAAGAGTATTGAGATAGAAGGATAAGGAAAAACAGTTGATTTCTCACCTTTAATAATTGTAGAAATTATTTTAAGATTGCAGAATTTGTTCTTATATAGTATATTTGCGAACCACAATTTTTTTTTGTTTTTCAGATGACCCGTCTACATTTGCCGCTGATTAAACCACCAACACGACGAGGAATTTGATAAGTGGAGAATGCGAAAATTTCACAGATATGAAGTACTACACAGAGCAAGTTTACTGGGATCCAAGATTTAAGATCAGCATAGAGTATTTATAATGACTGGTCTAGGTTCTAATTGGTCATATGTTACGTGCGTAATGACCAATCATAACGCTAGAATGTGATAAAATGTAGGTAGTTTCATTTCTACCTTCCTAAATAATATCGTTCAGTTTTCAGGGAACGACTAAAATTCGTTTGTGATTTGAATCATCAGCTGATTTGTGTTTTTATTTTATGAGTTAGTCGAGGTAAATTTATAACATTCCAACTTGCTGATTGGTTGTTACCAGTGATGTGAGAGCCGCGAGCGAGCGCGAGCGAGAGCCCCTAAGAGCCACATTTTTGGAAGAGCGAGAGTGAGAGCAAGAGCTAAAAAAATACAAATCTCAAAATCAACGGGAGCTCTCGAGCAAAATAACTCCTTTAAATTATGTGAAGAGCGCTCACCATAAGGTGTAATTAACTTGATAAGACCGAGAGCGAGAGCGGGAGCTAACAAATTTTTCAGGCTCTTGGCTCTTTTTCCAGTTTTTTTTTTTTTTTTTTTTTTTGTATTTTTACACTGTGCGCTATAGAGTACAATGTTTGAATGTTCTGTGCTTTTCTTTTAAATTTAGAAATGAAGTGAAAACGTGGTAGCATTACGCGCGTTTTTTGTATATGATGCTAGTAGAGATAGCCTTATGTACGAACGTGTTCATTTCATACCTTATATTCATACTGTCCGCGCACATTCTTCTTCTTTTTTCAAATTTTGATCGTATTTGTGAAAATGCTAAAATGTCTAATTCGAAAGAAAAAAGTATTTTTCGCGATAAAATTAAATCAATTTTTGTTTATAATGCGCAAACAGATAAAAGTGAGTGTCAATATCGTAAAATAGATTATTTCAAACCAAAGTTTGAAATCACCAATTTTGATGATTCATCTAGTGATGATGAACACGAGGCAATTGTGGCGGAATGGTCGATAAAATGTACCGATGAAATTAAAGTAAGTGATAATAAACTATTAATAATTTAATGAATATTCACTTCTCATTCTTACGCTGGTCTTGGATTACTATATATTGGTGTCGACTTATAAATGTCATCGGCAATGTAAATTCAATTACCTAGTTGGCTATTAATTTGGCAAAACTGTATTTCAAATCTACTTTTAGTTTTGACTTATTCGACATTTTGATGTTTATGTTTTTTTCAGACAAAAAAATATTCGAATTTGGAACGGCATATCCGAACAAAGCATACAGAACTACATATAAAATATGTCGAAGAATATGAAGCCAGCATACAAGACCAAGACACACCACCGCCAAACAAAAACCAAAAAAAAGGTCTAGTTCAACCTCGAATTACTCATGAAATTACAATTCATCTCTCGTATATCGAATTAAAACACATTCTTGCAGAATTGATAGCAGTAAATGGCTTGCCTTTATGTTTAGTTGAATACCCTGCTTTTCGAAGATTAATAGATCCTATTCTTAAGGGAATGGGTTTATCCACTTCTGTTATTAATCGGTATAATGTGAACGAAATCATTAGAAATCTCGCACAAAATGTAATTATAGATATTGGAAAGTTAACTAAAGGTAAAATGATATCTTTACAAATTGATGCAGCTACAAGATTAGACAAATCGTTTTTTGGTGTCAACATACAATTCAAACACAACGAAAGATTATATTTATGTAATCTAGGTCTCGAGCTTTTAGAAGAAAAGCACACAGGAGAGTATCTCAAAGAAAAGATATTAAATATATTGCTTAAATTTGGGATAAAAGTGGAACAAATAATCTCAATCACATCAGACAATGGAGCGAACATGTTGAAATGTGTTAAATTAATAGAATCGCATCTAAAATCTTTATCAGTAGTGTCCGCTCCGTTACAAAATTGCAATGATGCTCCTGAAATTGTACCATCTGAAGATACTTCAACTACTTCCTCTACTTCTCAAAGTGCCCACGATTCGTCAATAGATGATATTATTGAATTTACTGTAGAAGAAATTGAGGTGGAGTCTGATGATGAAAATGAGCTACATAATGAAGTTGAAGAGGTTGAAAATGATGATGAATTTTCATTTGATGAATTTTTCGATTTAAAAGCAGATATTGATCGAAATGAAAACTTAATTTCCCCTTCAATTTATCCAGGTGTTGAAAGTAAGTAGTTAATTACAATAGAACTGCTTTATTTGTACCTTTTAATTTTCTATTTTTAATGAATAATAAAACAATCAGCATTTTGTATTACCTTCTTGAATTGTAAGTCATATATTTGTTCTTATTTGTTTGTAGCTACGAGGTGTGCCGTTCATACTTTACAATTATCAGTAATTGATGCTTTAATTAAGTGTAAAGCAATTTTGCCAATTGTTCGAAAAATAAGAAAACTTATAAAAAAATTTCGCTCCCAGTCGTTCAGAACATTGTTGAAAGCAAATGGCTGTAAGAAGAGTTTTATTCTCAACGTGCAGACCCAGTACATTATTAAAATATTATTTTTTACATTATCACTTGTTTTTACATGTTCTCTCAATCTCACACCTCAATTTTGTTCTTGATAGCTGGATGTCAACACATGATATGATCCAACGCTTTTTAGAAAACAAATCGTATGTGCTAAAAGTTGAAGAATTTATTCTTGAAGCATCCTTGAAATTGTCGAATGAAGACTGGGCTGAAATTGAACTGTTGCATAAATCGCTATTGCCAAGTAAAATCGCAACACTGCAGTTGCAGAAAGAAAACATATCGTTCAGCGAATTCTACGAAATATGGAATCGGAATTATTTGAAAACCAAAAAAATTAGTAAATATTTCGTTATTTATCGAGTAGTTTTCTAACCATCTTATTAAAATTAATTAATGTTATTATTAATTTATCATTATTTTAGAATCGCCTTTTGCTAAAGAGATGACCAAATGTTTAGAATCACGCGCTATTAGGTTATTTAATAACTCAATTCTTAACGCTAACATTTACTTGGATCCACGTTTTAAAAAAACATTGAAGAATGTAGAAAAAGAAATGGCTTTTCAATATCTGAGTGATTTATTTTGCCGAAACTACAATTTAAAACAAAGTACGCGTCCATTTTGTAGAAAATAGGTGTTACTGATCTTATAATTAAGGCGGTGCTTCTGATAGGTAAATGCAAAAAAGTTTATTTAAAATAAATAGATGAAAAAATTGAAAAAATAAATGCTATGCAGCTTGCCCTCAAACCAAGTCTCCAAACATATAAATTATAATTTCAAATTTTTTCGTTGTTTGATTTTCGAGAAAAATGTGATTAATGAAAATAGGATATAATAAATAATTTTTATTGGACCCATTTTTCTCAAAATTAACGCAACAAAATGATTTGAAATTATAATAATTATGTTGTTTTAGAGACTTTGAGGTCGCTTAGTATTTATTTTATGTTTCCAATTTTTTGGCTGAGTTTTTAACAAAACGATAGCTATTACAGCTTACCTGATTTGGGAAGGGAAGGTCGGGGGAGAGTGGGGTCTTCGAATCTTTGCGTTTCAGACCATTTGTAATCATCTGGCAAATGTCCAACTTTTTGGTATATATATATATATTTTTCCCCCACACGTAGCGCCGGCGAGTATTCATAAAATTCGCTCAAAATCTGGTGAGGAACTCTTCTTGAAAATGCGCAGAAGTATTTTTTTTTTGTTTTTTTGAAAACTTTCAAAATGGCGGATCACTCAAATTTTGGGGGGGGGCTGGAGAAGAGGCAAATAGCTCAAATTTTTCGTTTTTGATCTCATATGAAAGAGTGAGTCACGGACACCAACATATTTAAATTTCAGCTTCCTAAGTGCATTTTGAGGCGAGTTAGCAAAAACCTGTTTTTGAGAAATTGCGTTTTTTGTGTCACTCACTTGCGCAGGCGGGTGTGGATAAAATTCGCTCAAAATTCGGTGAGGAACTCTTCTTGCAAATACGCAAAAATAGTTTTTTTGTTTTTTCGATAAATTTCAAAATGGCGGATCACTCAAATTTTGAGGGGGCTGGAGAAGGGGCAAATAGCTCAAATTTTTCGTTTTTGATTTCATATGAAAGAGTGAGTCACGGATACTAACATATCCAAATTTCAGCTTCTTAAGTGCATATTGAGAGGAGTTAGATCAAAAAACGGCTTTTTGAGGAAGTTTTGAGTCATGAAATTTCTTGAATCTTCCATATCTCCCCACCAAATCAAGTTAAAGAGGTCAAATTTTGTGTGTGAGGTTAGTTGGTGACCACAATATGACCTCTTGAATTTGGATCAAAATGGATTCAAAATGGCGGATTATCAAAATTTTGAGTAGAGCTTGAGGAGCCTCAAGTTGGTAAAAATGTAATTAATATGAATTCATATGGTTATTGGGGATAAGTTGTATACTATATCCCGAATTCACTTCCATACATGATGTTGGAGGGGGAAGGCGGGGTTATCAACCTAAAATAGTGGTGGGGGTACAGGAGGGGTCGAAAATTTTTTATTGCTGTGTCATATGATAAAATGAGCCCAAGTGACAAACGTATTTTGATTTTAGCTTCCTCAGTGATTTTGGAGGGGAGTTAGAGCAAAAAACGGCTTTTGGAGGGGAAATTGCTGCAGGAAATTTCATGAATCTTCCATATCTCATCACCAAATCGGCCTAGAATGGTCAAACTTTGTGTGTAGGATTAGTTTGTGACCAGAATATAACCACTTAAATTTGAGTCAAAATGGATCCAAAATGGCGGATTTACAAAATTTGAAGATAATTTGAGGACCCTCAAATAGTTATAATTTGAGAAATATGTGTTCGCATGATTATTTCATGGCAAGAAATACTACATTTGTGCCAAATTCAACTTCTTAAGTGTTTTTGGAAAGGATAGGGTAGGGGTTTTCAGACTTGGTATTGGGTGTGGCTGTAGTGATGAACGGTTGCATGGTTATTACTAAATCAAAACAAGCCCCAGTTAAAAACTCAGCTCCAGTAATGCGGCATGGCTGCTTACGTTTTTTTTTATTTCTTCATTTTAAAATCAACTTTTTTGCATTTACCTACTTAATATCTAAAGCACCTTAGGCAGCTTTACTTGATTCAAAATTTTTGTAAAAGACTTATATTTTAATTTTTAAAGGCTTCTTAGATGAAAAGCGATCTGAAAAAAAAATAGCCGAAACCCAAAAAAAAACAATGAGAGTTGAAGCTGAACCTGCCAATCGTATGGAAGAAGATTTAGAAGATGATGATTTAGAAAGTTTTGTGTATAGTTTTGGTGCAGCAAGTTCAAGTACAAACTTCGAAAACGAAAACCTCTGTGAACTAGTAGACATTAAGAAAGAAGAATTCGCTAAGAAATTGAAAGCTTTTCATGAAGAACCAAATGTACCCATTAAAACCAAATTACATGATTACTGGCAGGTTAAAGAAAAGGAATACCCTGAAATTTATGAAATTTACACTATTGTCTCGGCAGTTCCTTGCACACAAGCTTCTGTTGAAAGAATTTTCAGTGGACTCAAATTTATTCTAACTGATCTACGAAATAGATTGGGACCAGAGTTAGTATCGCTCTTACTTTTATTGAGATATAATAAATTGGAATTTGGTGAAGAAACCAACAGTATTCAAAGCTTTAAGCAATACTGGAACCTAATTAATATTATGTTTATGCGTTTATTTGATTCATGTTATTTTGTTCCTTGTTCTGTTTAGTAGATAAATAGTAGTAGTAGGTGCACTATATCAACTACGAATCTCAGTAATAATTTTTTATGCAAAAATTAAGTCATAATCGTCATAATTTAGTAGTATAAATTATCGTTACATTTTTTACTTTTGTTGTTTGTTTCATTCTCAACTATTAATTGGGAGGTTAAAATTAAAAATTTAAACTACGAATATTCAAAGCTTTAAGCGATATTATATGTGTAATAGATATTAAGTTTAGGTGTTTTTCGTTCGTGTTATTTTGTTCCTTGTTCTGTTTAGTAGATAAATAGTAGTAGTAGGTGCATTATATCAACTACGAATCTCAGTAATTTTATTTTTCAATTTTTTATGTAGAAGTCAAGTCATGATCGTCATAATTTAGTAGTTTAAATTATCGTTACATTTTTTACTTTTGTTGTTTGTTTTATTCTCAACTATTAATTGGGAGGTTAAAATTAAAAAGTCAAAGCACCAATATTGAAAGCTTTAAGCGATAACTATGTAATTAATATTACGTTTGTTTGTTTTTTTTTTTCTTTCATGTTATTTTGTTCCATGTTCCATTTAATAAATAAATAGAAATACTTAGTAGGTGCATTATATCAACTATGAATCTCGCAAATTTTAATTTGTCAATTTTTTTATGCATAAGTTAGGTCATAGTTGTCGTGCTTTAGTAGTTTACAATATCGTTACATTTCTTAGTTTTGTTACGTTTTGTTTTTATACTTTCATTTTTTATTTTCAATTTATTTTTGGATATGAAATATGAATTAAGAAGTCGTGAAGACTGTACTTACCTTTGCATTGTGGCTATAAATTTATTTTTATGTTTGTGATTTATGAATTTTGAAATTTTATGAGTTCTTGCTTTTATTTTTAGCAGACTTTACTTTTCAAGTAAGTCTGCTATTGCGTTTATTTATTCACTTCTTTATTTCTTTCTTCGCGTTCTAGCATGATAACTCCAGCAAACGTCATAAGATTGCAGAATTTGTTCTTATATAGTATATTTTGCGAACCACAATTTTTTTTTGTTTTTCAGATGACCCGTCTACATTTGCCGCTGATTAAACCACCAACACGACGAGGAATTTGATAAGTGGAGAATGCGAAAATTTCACAGATATGAAGTACTACACAGAGCAAGTTTACTGGGATCCAAGATTTAAGATCAGCATAGAGTATTTATAATGACTGGTCTAGGTTCTAAATTGTCATATGTTACGTGCGTAATGACAATCATAACGCTAGAATGTGATAAAATGTAGGTAGTTTCATTTCTACCTTCCTAAATAATATCGTTCAGTTTTCAGGGAACGACTAAAATTCGTTTGTGATTTGAATCATCAGCTGATTTGTGTTTTTATTTTATGAGTTAGTCGAGGTAAATTTATAACATTCCAACTTGCTGATTGGTTGTTACAGGCGTGATGTATGACCAATTAGAACCTAGACCAGTCATTATAAATACTCTATGTCTATAGTGTTCTGATAGCATAGCTGAAGCAGTGCAGCCACTTTTGAGCGCGAAGTATTGAACCAGGGCACCAGGAGGGTATAATAAAAAATACGGCACGACGTGGAAAAAAAACCTGGTGACACAAGTTTCAGGCCATTTAAATGCCGCTTTAAGCTTCCTTAGGCATTATTTCTGTTAGAAAATGATAAGTTGAAGAGATTAATGAGATTTAAGAAAGTAATATAACGCACGTAATACTCGAATAATAGTTTATTAATTAATTAACTCACAAAAATAGAAACTCGAATAATACTTGTATAAATCGAATCTGTTGAGCGTGTGTACATAACACAAGTAGTATTGCAACAACAACTAACTATATAGTGGCTTCAGCGAGTTTCAGTAACAAAAACTCTACCACTACTACCAACACAAGCATATACACTAATATATCATCAACGCAGTATAGTGGTCTAACTACCAAAGTTGGGCATCACTCTGAGCGCGCTCGGAATGCGCTCTTTGAAGAGCGAAAAAGAGCGGAATAATAAATCGCTCGCGAACAAACGAATGAGTCCCCCATTCTTCAGATTCTTCGTTCTCTTTCTCCAGTAATGAGAAAAATGACGTAAAATGATAAATAGGGATCTAAATAGGTAATATGTACTCGATCATTATTGGTTGAAGTGATAAGCAAAAACAACATAAAGAATTCGCTCAGAATTTCGCTCAGAATGCTGAAGAATGAACTCTTCTCCACTCTGAGCGAAAAGTGAGTGGAACATCTCGTTCTTTCGCTCTTGAGCCACTCTGCCCAACTCTGCTAACTACCAAGTATATTAATAGGTTTGGTTATACGTCGTCCTTCCTAAGTTCCAACACTCCCTTCAAGGACGATGTATAAGCAATTAATTATAATAAAAATGAAATATAAATGTATATTATTAATACGGACATATTTGTACGTTCAATGAACTGTCGAACAAACTAAAATATGATGAAATACTAAGGTTACAGTTAATGCAAATTAGCACTTAAGTATGATAAACATATAAACTAAAAAATAAAAGAAAAATTAACTCTAAGAATAAAAATTAGAAATATAAAAATCTAACTGTAACAAAATAAAGGTAGAATTTAATTGATGCCGTATGCAAATGTAAATTATTTCATTAATTGCGTTGTTTTTGTTCTACTAGATAGTCTCATTACCAGTTGATATCAGAGGCTGCAACAGATACCATTATTAGAAAACATAAGAACAAATTATTCAAATACATCTCAATTATCAACTATTATAATAACTCGAATCTGGTGTTAAGTATTGAAAAGAGAAAAAAAAATCATTTAGCTTCACTGAGATTAATATTTTCTAGAAGCTTGTCTCGAAAAACCTCAAATTTTTCTCGAGCTAACGCTTTAGTGAAAAAGTCACCTAACTGATCGTTAGTGCAGATCCAATTTAGAATTATATTACGCCTTTGTACTTCTTGACGAATATAATGATAATTTAATTTCGTGAGATGCTGCAGTGCAGGCACTGTTTCTAATTTAGCCATTTGTATAGCTGATTTATTATCCTCGAATATATCAGGCAATATTTGAAAGCGCAACAATCTAGAACACATGTCTTTTATTGCCATCGTTTCCCTTACTGCCAAGCTTAGCGCGCAATATTCCGCCTCAGCTGACGAAAGGGCAATGTTGTTTTGCCTCTTTGTTCGCCATGAAATTACGTCGCCAAAGGTTTTTATTACATATCCCGTCGTTGACTTTCCATCCGGGTCATTTAAACCCAATGACGCATCAACATATACATGGATGTCGAATGAAGCGCCTTTGTAACCCAACTGATAGCAGGTAGTGTGTTTCAAATACGCTATTATTCGAATTGCGGATTGCATTCGCGAAGTCAAGAAAACACAACACGGTAGATGAGGCGTAACGATATATATTTCTCGCGAGTACGAATCGTCAAGACGAACTAACTTACGAAATAAAACGCATCTGAAAATGCTGCCGCTAAGGGTAGGAGAAAGCGCGAACCAGTTTCATTAGGGCAATACCCAGTGATGTCACAAAGGAGCCGCGTACGTGACTCTGTGAGAAGGAACAGGATTAGAATTTATCAAGGAGACAATAAGGGTTGTAAAAGAGGAGACACGAGGGTGCGTATGGCGCAGAAAGTCGTAGGCACCGAAACGGCGAAAGCGGTCGCCGCACTACTCTCCCCCCAGCGACAGCGTTAAAAAAAGTAAAATGATATACAAAAATGTAACATGTTATAAGGTACACAAAAACCAATAACATAAACAGAGATGGAAAAAAAACTAAAACTAAAATACCATTTAAACAGACTTAAGGTTTATTCGCCGTTAATGTCAATATTTAATGGAAAAGAAAAAAAAGGAAATACAAGGAATTTTTTTTTTTTTTTTTTTTTTTTTTTTTTTATGTGATATACAACTTAGAACTAATGAAAAGTAAATTTATTACAAGAGATATCCCGAAGTTCTCGTTCAGCACCCTTAAAGTTGGTTCCATTATCGCTGTACATAGTTAGGTTAGGTTAGGTTAGGTTAGGTTAGGTTCAGCCTCCCCGAGAAGAGACGGCACAGCCGAAGAAGCAGGCGATTGAGGCAGAAAGCCAGCCACAGAAAGGAGAGGAAGGAACGCTGAACCTCAGAACAAGTTGGGGAAAAGCGCCACTGTCGCGTAAGCGACAGGATGCCATGGCAAAGAACGGTCCATGAGCAAAAAGATGCGCAAAACGCCACTGTTGGGAACCCCCCTTGGGGAACCCAACAGGAGCCGGATTCCTCCCATCCGAGCAAAAGATGCGAAAAGAGGCAGAAAAGAGCCCACCCACAACCTGAGGATGTAGGCGTTCCATGTGCCCAGTGGGCCCCTGAAGTAATGCCAAATGGCGGTTCCGGGGGCCCTACACCAGCTGGGAGAAATCAAAAAAAAAAAAAAAAAAAAAAAAAAAAAAAAAAAAAAAGGTTAGGTTAGGTTAGGTTCCGCCGGTCTTGGTTTTTATTTTAACATTATCATAACATTTATTTGAAATCATTTGCTTGCTGGTTTCAGCATATGCTTTTACCAGCAAGTTACAAGATCGGCTTCGTTAACCAAACTAACCATCACCTGGCTATGTCAAAAAATAATTATCAAACATTATTCTTCATATATATAACATTATATAATATATATTATCGTCAATAGTCTAGCTGGGGTTGCATGACGGGATAATGAACCAATTTCTTTTAAGGTCAGATTAAGTCCAAATTTCCCTCCCCCAATTTTCAAAGAGTCTTAATTTTATATCGAACATGTGTTTAATTTTTGCAGACTAGAATTTCTAACTCCCCGTCCCCAAGCGTGTCAATAATTAAATTTTTTACCTCAATCCAATCCATACCATCCAAACCACATCCAATGAGAGGCATTGCGATTTTCTTAATGTTTCTTTTAATCATATCTATTTTCAAATCTTGTAGAGAACTTTTTAAGGTTGTTATTGTAGGTTTGCTGTGGTAGTATTTTTTTGTTATCAAATAATAAAGATTTCGACTTTTTTTATGTAAATAGGCACATTGCCCTACCACTTTATTTTGACCTAGTAATTCATCCACCGATCCATATTCTCTTTTAAATTGCAGTGCGATCCCTTTCGACATTCTAAAGTCTTCTGATACACAGTGAACTAGGGTATAACTAAAATCCGTATTAAAAAGATTTTCATTTATTTCGGTTAATTTAAACTTTTTCTGTTCGATTATTTCGCTTATCGTAGCGTCCATGCCTAATAAATTATGGTTAACCATTTTTATAATATCGGATACGGTAGGTGAATCAGTAACATAGAAATTATACGTGATTATTTGATTTAAATCTTTATTTAAAAGTCTATTATAATACCTCTCACGAATTCCGATTAAAATCAGCAGTCTCATTGGATTGGTATATAGGAAGCTTTCGAACAATAGTCTATAAGGGTGGATTTCGTCCAGTTCACCCCCCCCGAGCCAAAATATCTATAGCGTTATTACAAATTTGCCTTGGTGTAGGGACGGCCACAGTAATATTTTGTTTTATAATTTTAGGCATTTTGGAGTTAGCGTCAGTAGTATCAAAGTGGACTGGGTCAGGGAAACAGTACCTAATTTCCATAATTTTGTGATTTATATCCCTAAGAATATTACTGTTACCGTATGGTAGAAGGAATGTCATATTATGTTTTAGTTCATTTTTTTGTTGAAGACTTTTCGCGCATTCGATTTTATGGAGATTATCCATCACTTCTTCATAGGGTCTTGGGCCTGCATAGAAAATATCATCGAGTTCGGATTTCGTTTTTTCGTGTAATTTTATCTTTTTTCCCTTTTCAATTGCGACACCTTGAACATCCCTTTCTCCACTACCTAAACTCACCCCCACACATTTCCCAGGAGCCACTACTGATTCCGCCAAAGACTCACCTTTTACAAATTTAATGAATTTATTATTTATTTCTTTCAATACATTTTTGATGGGAGTCCTTTGTGTTCGAATTACATTACCTGTGCCCATGTCTGCCTCACTAATGTTTCTTTGCGTTTTGTTGAGTGATTCGTCGATTGATTCGTTAAGTGATTCGTCAAGTGATTCGTTTATAGTCGTTCGATCAGTTGGGAAGTTCCCATTGTCTACGTCATGGTCAATGTTTACGCTCGAGTCAGTTACGTCATCAGCGTCACAGTTGGCGACACCACCCGTGATACCGCTACCCTGACTGTTGTCAATATTATCATCATTAGAATCATCAACACAAACATACAATTCTGAACTGTTACCTTCTCTCAGTTTTTCCCTAATTTCGAACAGTTTCCTAGAGAATTGGGTTAGATTTTCTAGATTTTCATATTCAAGTTTAAATTCACGAACCCTGTATATATTTCTAAAATTGACTACATCAACGGCGTTACAGTCATTTAGCAAGTGAGACGGATTTTGTGTTGTTCCACATTCACATTTATCGTTGTTAATTACGTTAAACCTTTTCAGATATTCACTAAAGAATCCATGTGCGGAAAGAAACTGTGTCGAAAAGAAATCAGGTTCAAACCTATCTAGCCTGATTCTATCACTAAGGTTAGTAAACCATTTATAGGTATATCTACCTTTACTTGAATTATCCCATCTGTTTTGCCATAGTTTAAGAATAATCGAGTCTATTTTCCTGTTTAATTCTTTCCTTTTCACTAGGATATTGCCATCGATTGTATAGCTGTTCATATTTATATTTAGTGGATTTTTTGACACCAGTGAGACACTTGGAAACCCTGTAGCCGCTAATTGCAGTCCAATATCTGCGCCTCTTCTTATCATTATTTTCTTTAGCATTAGATCTAGTGGTGGTTGAGCCGTTATAGCTAAGACTGCATCATGTGAAACAGTGGAGTAAGCAGCCGCCATGGAAATGCAACCGAGTCTGTGTACCCGCTCTATTGACTTTCTAACTGTTTGATACTCTAAGGCCCTGCCTGTCACTACCAATCCATAAGCAAGTATTGACTTTACGATACCATTGAACATAATTTCCCTCGCACGGAATCCATAACCAAAGGTGTTTCCAAAAATTCTTTTCAAGTTCGTAATAATCTTCATTGATTTCTGTGTTTGTTTTAGGAAATGTGGTATAAAGGTCAATCTTTCGTCGAAGTAAACACCGAGATATTTTAGTTCTTTTTCGAGAGGCACTATAACTCCATCATGTTTGAAAATGGGTTTATTGTATTTCAATTTTTTTGTAAACAGCATAGCTTTAGTTTTATCGTTATTAAATTTCAATCCAATTTCATCAACACGATTGCTTACGATTTGTATCGCTCTGTTAATTTTGTTTTCTAGGCTTTCAATGCTCCAATCTGTGCATGTTATGATTGTATCGTCAGCAAAGGCCGTGAGCTCCACATTAGCTACTGGAATATTAATTACATCGTTATATGTGATATTCCATAATAGAGGGCCTAGAACAGAGCCCTGTGGGCATCCCATTTCAATTGTTTCTTCGTAGTATTTTCCACCAACACGTAGATGAACTGTTCTTCCTGTTAAATAGTCGGCAATGATGAGAATCAGATACATGGGTAGTTTAGCCCTTTTCAGTGCTTTGACTATGGTTAAGTGTGGTATGGTATCAAATGCCTTAGAGATGTCAAACGATATCATGGCCGAGAAACCATTTTCTTTACCCTCATTTATTTCCTTAAATACTTTTATAAGCGCGTGATCTGTAGATAGGTTTTTTCTGAATCCAAATTGCCTATCACTTAGATATTGGTTTTTTTCTAAAGATTCATTAATTCTGGATGCGATAATTTTCTCAAATATTTTTGACATGGTTTTTAGTAAGCTTATTGGTCGATAGGCCGAGGTGTCATTAGCATTTTTATTAGGTTTTAGTAACAGTACCAGTTTGGCAGATTTCCATGCCTCAGGAAAACACATTTGTTTTAGGCAGGCATTATATAGATTGCAGATTTTCTCACCAAAGAAGCTGAACAGTATTTTGAAAATTTTATTACCAATATTATCTTCACCGGGTGCTTTTCCATTTTTTAGGCCTTTAATTATTAATAATAAATCATCAATGTTGACAGTGAACTGGCTTTCGCATAGAATGTGGCTATCAATTTCTTCTCTTTGTTTTTTACTTAGGCCTTCAATAAGAATTGATTTTAGAGAGTCAGACGTTCCAGTTGAATCACGAGGGAAAAGGCTTCGCAACAGATACTTTGTGTTTTCTTCTTGGGATATAGCGCTATTACTCCTGAAGTTGGGTAGTGTTCCCACATTAGGTGTACCAATTTGAATTTTTTTATATGGCTTGCCCCATGCTTTATCGGTATCGCAAAAATTTCTCCATGCTTTTCTCTTAGCCTTAATAATTTCAATTCTGTACACTTTACTAATTTTTTTGTGAGTCATATTTAAAATTTTTAACGCAATCATCTGTTCAGTGGATTCAGTACTATATTTTTTACGTATTTTGCCCATTTTTTTGGAAATATGCCTGAGTTTGGCTTTAATTTTTTGTAGATCGGCATTCCACCATTGCAGCGGAGCGGGTTTAACTTGAATTGAGCATTTGTCAAGCGTTTGCATCACTATGGTTTCGAACTCATTTATCCAGTCGTCAATCTCACCTACTGTAACTGGTGAATCTCTCAGCTCTATTCCGCACATGAACTCCTTAAATTTACTATAGTCATAAATTTTTTTGTCAAAGAAATTTTCAGTACTAGGTTTAGTACCTATGTCAACATCAAATGTTATCAGTTGGTGGTCACTCACGGCTATATTCAAAACTTGCCAATTTTTAATTAGATCTTTTACACGATTACCTGCTATTGTGTAGTCAATTATAGATTTCGATTGGCCTCTTGTAAAGGTAGGAGAATCGTCATTCATTATTACTAAATCATTTGCCATAATGATGTCATCGAACAATTCATCTCTCTCTCTAACTGTACCATTGCCTTTTGTATCAAAATTTTTAATAAGTTGAGAATGTGTGTTAAAATCCCCCGCCAAAATAGTATCTGAGTTTTTTTGTTTTAATATTTGATCAAGATAACTTATAAGCCCATTTATTTCTTTATTAGGAGAAGCATAAACTGCCAAAATTCGAATACTTTGGGTTTGTATATCAAGAAGGTTTTTTAATGGGTGGAAATTTTGCATGTAAACTAGATTCTTCCTGATTAGGATTGCAACCTGTTCATTTATTATGGTATCGTAATTAACTGTTACAGATCTTGCAGCTGTGTGATGGAATTCTGACGCAATGATTATATCTACAGAGTGAAAATCAGCTTCCAGCAAAGTCAGTTCTTGTTTCTCCTTGTTATTTCCAAAATTATACTGCCATATACGCAAGCCAGACTTATTTATTGAATTATTGTTATTGTTAGTTATGTTAATTTTACTATCGAGTTTGTTAGAGTTATTCATGTTGTTCAGTACCTGTATATTTAGTTAATTTTTTGTTTTGTTCAATATGCCTAATTAGACATGGGCATTCTTTAGACATTGTGTGGTGTTTATTGTCGATAGGCTTATCTTTTTTATTGTATTTTTTTATGTTCGCATTAAAACGAGTACAATTAATACATTCATTATCAATGAGCGTTACTGTTTCATTTCTACAATATTTTTTTGTGTGGCCATACATCATGCAATTGGTACATCTTATTATTGGAACATTGTTTTTAACAGGGCAGTTGACCCAATTTATCAATAGATGTCCACGATCAATTATTATATTCCATGAATTGGGTTCAAGAGTAACCACTGCAAATTTATTCGTATTACCATTGACGTAATTACGCAAATTGACAAATTTAGGTTTCTTATCAGTCAGAATTTCGATTGAGTCATTAACATCATCAATAGTGGTCATGGAAGGAATGTTATGAATTATGAGTTGAGGGTCATATTCTTTTTTTTTTTTTTGATTACAGATAATTTATTCTTAACCATTTCCTTTAATTTATCAACGCTTTCCGAATTACCACAAGAAATCAAAACTCGATCTTTCCCCATGGGCCGACAAGATTCAATTTTGACCTCCCTAGAAGCCGTTTTTACGTTTGATTTAAGAATTTCGAGCGGATTTTCATTATCATTGGATTTCAAAAGGAGGGTATTATCGTTTTTTTTGCCATTTCTACGCCTTTCTACGGTAGTCCAGCCATTATTCTTAATTAGGTTAACATTTCTATTTTTCGGAGGTTTAGTAATTTCGGCAAAGGTTTTCATTTTTCTTTGGGTTTTTTTTTGTTAATCGGAATAATATTATCAACGGGATTGTCTTTAACTAGGTCATTAGCAAGATTGCCAGCGATTTCCTCAATTTTTGAATCAATCAAACGTGTTAGCAAACGTAGTATTAAGTTCAACGATTTTCTCCAGCTCAGCCAATATCCCAGATTTAACTACTCTAGATATATTACCTGAGTTACTGAGGTGCGTTTGTATGTTACCTATGAATTCTTTTAGTTTCCCAAGAAAAGAAACTCCAGATAAGGCTGTATCATTGTTATCATTGCGTTGACCTACTTTCACTGACTCACCATTTTTCTCTTCATTTTTGGTTTTCTTCTTCTTTAACTTTGGTAAGATTATCCTTACTCATTTTTGACGTCCCCGGATTGAATGAATCATCACCCGACGACGAGTCATCATCGCTTAGCGAATTCTCTAATGGTGCCATTTCACTGGGTGTGGCTGGTCACTGAAAACTCACTTTTTGTCACAATTAAACACAGTTTGTTTAAAATGTTTATAGTTTTAGATTATTTGGCACTAAATGCACCACATAAAACAGTTTTTAGCAAAAATAATTCACTTTTGCCGTCAAAAAAAAAACGCTAAAATCACACGACGTGTACAGACGCGATGTTGACACGACGAAGTTAGGTTAGGTTAGGTTAGGTTAGGTTAGGTTAGGTTAGGTTAGGTTAGGTTAGGTTAGGTTAGGTTAGGTTAGGTTAGGTTGGCCCCGAAGGGAGCAGAGGCGGATTATGCAACCACCAGCGGTCGCACGTTAGCCATATCTGCTTCAACTCCGAGCTGCAGCCTTCACGTGGCGGGGCTGTTACTCCAAGCGACATAGTCGGGCGGAAACAGATGCAGCAGGGGGGGCATGTACCGTACCACTGTACATGCCTTTGTGTGTGTGTGTCCACCTGAATGGGCGTAAGATCAAGCCGTCTCAGGAAGTAGGTGTATGCATTTTCGAATTAAGCTACACTGAAGAGACACACACGCACTCTAAAAGTCCGGCGGCGATGGGGATAGGCAGTGGGGACAGGGTAGAGCGCCTGGAAGTCCCTAGCCAACTCCCTGCACGTCCGGCGGTATGGGGACAATGGTCGTTTGTTTGCAGAATTGGGGATACATGCAACATCCGGCGTCCCCCCATACGACAGAGCAGCCCTATTTAGGGATAGCACTGCTCTCCTCCCGCCAGAGGAGGGGCCTAGAAAAGGTGGCCTAAAAAAAGCGTATCCCCACCCAACGCCTGCCGGCTAGCCGCGGTCGGGGGCGCTCCACTTCAGCGGTACGAAGAGAAAGGAGAGGAAAACCAGGACGGAATCTTGCGTATCCGAGTCCGGCGGATCGCAAGCATTAAGGCCCGGACAACCGATAGAAGCACCGCACCCGAAGTGGATGGTTTGTTGGAGAAATGGCGGAAAGAGCAGGGGGCGGAGGCCCTGCTCTTCAAAAACGTGGTGGATGCCGCCCAAGAAGTGGTGCGAGAAAAGAATGTCGTCACCAACACCAAGGTCACCTTGAAGAAGGCGATTGACCTGTTGGATGACGCACTCGCAGCCATGAAGAGGGGCAGGCAAAGGCTTGCCAGCGTAGAGGAGGAGGTGTACCACCTGCTTGTGGAGCGACCTGCTAGGAGGGACGCTTCCACTAACACAGAAGCAGGAAAGGAATCGGTACCCCATGCTGATATCGAAAGCATGGATTCCTCCTTGGAGGCTGCCACCATTCGGGACCTGACGCTGGAACTCCCAGTCTTTGGTGAGGAGTCGCCAAACACATCGAAGGCGATCACCAAAGAGATTGAGGAGATGGCGGAAGAAATTAAGACTATGCGCAAAACCATACACCGAGAGCGCAGCGAAAGTGTGGTGACGCTAAGGGGCACTCCACTGGAGGAAAAGCCCCAGCCCACTTTCGGGAATTCTTCCACGCCGAAGCCCAGTACTTCGCGAGGTCCCGGAGAGCCCAAGGAAGGCTCTAAGCAGCCTCCGCAGCAGCAGCGGCAGCAACAGCAGCAGCAGCGGAAGCAGCAGCAGCAGCCTCAGAAAAAGATGCAGGCCTCGCCAAGAGTGGTGCCAGAGAGGAAGGCACCACCTAAGAAGAAGGCGAAGAAGGAAGAGACACGTAAGACGGAGAAGGAAAAGCCCAGGCCCCCTTCGGAAGGTTCGAAACCGAAGGCTCCTGATGCCGAGGGGGCTTGGGAGAAGCAGCGGCATAGCCGCAAGAAGATGGCCTCACAAGAGAAGAGGAAGACCAAGCCACCGGAAAGGCAGCGACGGCAGCGGCACCGCAAGGAGGCGGTGCTGGTTCCAGCATCATCGGGGGATTATGCTGCCGTCGTAAAAAGGATTAAGGAGGCTGCTGCAGCTGAGGAGAGCGCCATCAGTGGCATTCGCCGAACTCGTAGAGGCGATGTCCTGATTGAGTTGCAGAGGGGAGCGAAGGGACCAGACCCTGAAATCCCCCCTGCAGAGGCGCTCCATCGGACCCTGACTGCCCAGGGGTTAGCAGCAAGGAGACCCGTGGACGTCGACATCTGCTAATGAGGGGCATCGATGTCACGGCGACCAAGGAAGAGGTGGTGGCCGCGCTAGAAGCACGGGGCCGGCAAATCGGAGAAGAGGCCCGTGCAAGAGTGCTGGCGCAGCATGAAGCACCCGAGGGGACGCAGACAGCCAGAGTAGAAGTGGCACGGAGGTTTGCGTCCCTGGTGCTGCAGCCAGGCGCGCCGCCCATCCGGGTAGGCTGGTGTAATACCCGGATGCGCCGGTACCACGCGGTGGAGAGCTGCTTCCGCTGCTTTGGCTTCGGGCACCGCATCAGCGAGTGCCGCAGCCAAGTCGACCGCAGCAAAGCGTGCCTACGGTGTGGGGAAGAGGGGCATAGAGCCAAGGGCTGCAAGAAGCCCGAAAAATGCCTCTTATGTGCGGAGCGCAAGAGACCGCACGCCCACAGAACCGGTTCTGCCAGATGCCCGGCCTTCCGTGATAGGCTGAGGCAAATGATGGCGAAAGGCAAATGACCCTCCGTGTACTCCAGGTGAACCTGAACCACTGTCACGCCGCACACGACCTCCTCGATCAAGAAGTCGCCTCGAGGGGGGTCGACATTGTGCTGGCTAGTGAGGTGCTGGCCAGAAGAGGCCGGGGAACGTGGTTCAGGGACTTGGAGGGTCATGCTGCGGTTGCTGTGACGGGGAACAACGTCTCGGTCAACCGAGTAGGGGACGCGGACAACGGATTCGTGGAGATCGAAGTCCGCGGGATCAGATGGTACAGCTGTTATTTCTCCCCCAACAAGAGCATCCAACTGTACCGCGACTACCTGAGAAGATTGGAGGCCAGCATAAGATCCAGAGCTGGCGAGGTAGTCGTCGGGGGCGATTTCAACGCCAAATCCGCGCTCTGGGGATCTCACGTTACAGATGAGCGCGGAGAAGAGTTGGGGGAGCTGGCTGCGGCTCTGAACCTACAAGTTGTCAATGTGGGGACGGAGCCAACGTATGTGGGCAACGGCAGGTGGTCAAGAATAGACGTCACGATGGCCACCGAAGGAGTTGCCCGCAGGATCAGCCAGTGGCAGGTGTCGATGGAAGAAACTGCCAGCGACCACCGGTACATACTATTCAACATCGAAAACAGGGCCCCGCAACCGACCGCACCAGCGCAGTCAGGATGGGCCCTGAAGAAGCTCGACGAACACGCATTTCGAGCAGCTTACGTCCGACCCCCGCAGATTGAAGAACCACTCGATGCGGAAGAGTGCGTGCGGGGGTTATCCGGGGCTATCAAGAACGCCTGCGATGAGGCGATGCCCCGGAGATACGGAAGACCTGGACGTAAGCCAATGTACTGGTGGAACGAGCAGATTGCCGAGAAGAGGCGCGGGTGCAAGAGAGCTAGGAGGAAGCTAACCCGCGCCAACAGGCGATCTGATGTCGACACCGAGCTGTACCGCCGTCAGTACAAGGAAGAGAAGCGGCTCCTGCAGAAGGAAATACGCGCCAGTAAAACGGCGTGTTGGAAGGAGCTGCAAGCGAGTGTTGACGGAGATCCGTGGGGGCTGCCTTACAAGATGGTAGTGGGCAGGCTGCGAAGCAGCGCCCCCATTCCCGAACTGCGCAACCCCGAAAGGATACAGGGGGTTGTGCAAGCGTTGTTCCCGGACCACCCCGCCCTGCCCAACGGGGTAGGGATGTGGGAAACGCCGGATGAGTCACCCGAATTCACCGCCGTAGAGCTGGAGAGGGCCATCAAGAGGCTAAAGTCGGGCAAGGCGCCGGGACCCGATATGGTCCCAAACGAGATCGTGCGCCTTGTTCACCAGATAGACCCGACAGCCCTACTCCACACCTTCAACGCCTGTCTGAAGACGGGCACCTTCCCGCGTGCCTGGAAAGTGGGGAGGTTGGTGTTGCTCCGGAAAGGTGATAAGCCGCTAGACCAGCCATCATCGTATCGCCCATTGGTAATGTTGAACACCATGGGCAAAGTGCTGGAGCGGCTGCTAGTAAACCGGATAGAAGACCACCTTGAGGGGCTCGGAGAAGAGGGCCTCTCAGAACGGCAGTTCGGCTTCCGGAAAGGGAGGTCGACATCCGACGCCGTGCTCGAGCTCACCGCTGAAGCCTGGCAAGCGCTAGGGAAGCGCGGAATTTGCGTAGCGGTGAGTCTCGATATCCGGAATGCGTTCAACACCGCAAGGTGGACGAAGATATTGAACGCATTACTAGCGAAACGGGTGCCGCGCTACATAGTGCGCATGGTGCGCGACTATATGCGCGATCGTGTCATCGCCTACGAAACGGAGGAAGGTCCGAAACAGAAGGTCCTTAGTAGTGGGGTCCCACAAGGATCCGTTCTAGGCCCCCTACTATGGAACATAATGTACGATGGACTGCTCCGCGAAGAGATGCCTGGCACAGTCAAGCTCATCGGCTTTGCCGATGATGTGCTGGTCATCGCTAGGAGCAGATCCACAGCGGACCTTGAAAGGGCGATGAACGATGCACTGGAGAGGGCAGCAACCTGGTTGGACGAGGCCGGTTGGAGTTGGCCGTCCACAAAACCCAGGTGCTTGCGTGCACGCACAAACTGGCGGAAGCACCCCCAAGGATTGTGCTGAGGGGTGTCTGCCTTCCCTTGACAGACACCATTAAGTACCTGGGGGTGGAGGTGGATAAGCACCTCACCTTCCTACCACATGTCAGGGAGGCGAGTGCTAAGGCAAGGCGGGTTATGGTCCAGCTTGCCCGCCTAATGCCGAATGTGGGAGGGCCGAAACAACCACGACGTCGATTACTGTGTACGGTGGTGCACTCGGTCCTCCTCTACGCCGCGCCAGTTTGGGGTCATGTACTAGAGTCGCCAGGCTGCATGAAGATCGCAACCAGGGTCCAACGCGAGGCGTGCTTACGGCAGATTTGTGCATATTGCACCGTAAGCACGGATGCGGCCCTGGTATTAGCAGCCTCACCACCCATAGATCTAGTTGCGAAGATCCGGGAGTCCCTATACGAGCAGAGGAAGAGGGGACTTCCGAAGCGGGGCCTCAGAAGAGCCAGAGCAAGATTGGAAGGCGAGGCCCTGCGGCTCTGGTCCGAGAGATGGCGGGAAAACAACGATACAGCCGCCTGGACCAGGGCCCTCATCAAAGATCTGGGTGGTTGGTGCCAACGTGGGCACGGCGACCTCGACTACCACTTGACCCAGGTGATGACGGGGCACGGGTGCTTCGGTACGTATTTATACCGAATCAAGAAAGCACCCAGCCCCAAGTGCGTGCACTGTGACCTGGAAGTTGATGATACTCCGGGTCACACCTTGTTCCAGTGCCCGGCGTGGTCCCCCCTGCGCGCGGAAATGCTGGCGTCACTACAGCTCACCGAACTGACCGAAGACACGATGGTCCCGGTGATGCTGGAAGGAGCGGAGCAATGGAAGCGGATCCAGTCGTTTGTGGATGCCGTGATGCTCCGGAAGGAGGACGCCGAGCGAGAGCGCCAAAGGCAGGGGCGTCGACGTGGGGGTGCTGGATAAGTGTTGGGCAAGTATCCGAACGGTAAGACGGATGAGCCGCGCTAGTAGTGAGCCCAGGACTTAGCACCCCCTGGGCTGCCGAGAATGCTGCTGGAGAAGATCTGCTGGCAGCAGAGGAAGCGGAGAAGAAAGTGGCCGCCTTGATCCTGAACCCGGGAGGATGGGACGTAGGGATCGTAGGGGAGGCGACACTGTGCATGCATCCGCAGAAGACGCCGGTGCATCAACCACAGCATCTGAGCTGTGGGGGATGCACAAGGGCTAGCGGCCTAACCACCCGCGATCTGCGTGGCGTGCACGGTGGCATCAGCCTCCCCGAGAAGAACGGCACAGCCGAAGAAGCAGGCGATTGAGGCAGAAAGCCAGCCACAGAAAGGAGAGGAAGGAACGCTGAACCTCAGAACAAGTTGGGGAAAAGCGCCACTGTCGCGTAAGCGACAGGATGCCATGGCAAAGAACGGTCCATGAGCAAAAAGATGCGCAAAACGCCACTGTTGGGAACCCCCCTTGGGGAACCCAACAGGAGCCGGATTCCTCCCATCCGAGCAAAAGATGCGAAAAGAGGCAGAAAAGAGCCCACCCACAACCTGAGGATGTAGGCGTTCCATGTGCCCAGTGGGCCCCTGAAGTAATGCCAAATGGCGGTTCCGGGGGCCCTACACCAGCTGGGAGAAAAAAAAAAAAAAAAAAAAAAAAAAAAAAAAAAAAAAAAAAAAAGGTTAGGTTAGGTTAGGTTCCAGCCCCCCCGGGGCCCACCGGACACCACCTTAGTCTTTTTTAAGACTAGGGGTTCGGAGGATCCCAACGGAGCAACATGCGACACTTTCCTTGGAAAGTTATATGTGATGTCTCACTTATGTGCGCTCACACTAGCCTCTGTTGTTCCTACACTGTCTGCAACCTTATCGTGGTGGGCTGGTTTAAGTGGAACAGCTTGTCGGGTACTTACTTAAGGAAATCCTTAGGTAAGAGCCTATTGACAGTTGGGAAACGAACCAATGGCAGATGGTGGCACCTGGATTCCCACCAGGTGTGGTCTCTCCCCATTCCCTAAGTGATCCTATCCCCTTCTAGCTTGGGGGCTCACTCTGTCGACGGGTCACAGCTAGTTTCATAGTAGTGACTCTAGATGGAGGGTCCTCCCCCACGTCTAGGAGATGTAACGTCTTATCCACCCGGGTCTCTGCGGTGTATGGAGGCTCATCCCAACCCTATCCTCAAACGTTGTTATTCCTTAATTCCCCTTCAGCTGTCGGTGACCATGGGTTACGCACTTCTTTGGCTTGTTGGGGTTACGTACTCCACTGTTCTCAGTGTTTTCACGTCCCTCTCGCCAAGTCTTCGCGTCCATGGGTTTCTCCCGGCTCAAGGCGCATGGAATTCGAGGTACAAAGGGAGGCATGGTAGCCACCTGTAACCTACCTAGGTTTGTACCTTTGAGCCATGCGTAACAGTTTGTGGGTATCTAAAACCCTCCTCAACTTCCTAGCCGTGTGGAAGTTTACTCGCATTACCAGCGAGGTTTGGGTGGGAGAACCACCTCTACGTGAGACCTGTAGATACCTGCCGACCTCTACAGTATATAGGCCCTCTGCAGCACGCGTGCNAGTTTACTCGCAATACCAGCGAGGTTTGGGGGAGAACCGCCTCTACGTTGAGGACAAGTACAAGGCCACGGAGAGAGGTGCATTACCCGTGGTAGATCAACATATAGATTGCCTGTACTCGTGGAATCTTATGGATTCTTCACAAAAAACCCCTCAACCGACCAGACCTCATCGATGGATGGACGAAGCAGCGTCCTCGATGTTGTAGCACCTGCAACAAACGCGCCAGATGGACACACCCAATCTACCGAACAATAATGGAAACATGGATCACCAACGCGTTGATAACAACCCAACTGAAGCTGCCGTTGAGAAAGTTTATAAACTCATTCATGCGCATGGCCTTACCTAACACCTTCAAGTAGCTATTAACGTTCCATAAAAAATGTAAATAGTCGACTGGCTGTAATTGGCCAAAACATCAACAGCATCCCTAAGGGCCTAATCAACGTCTACCCAAAAAAGAACGAATCAGCTGAGCAATTCAAGAACCGGCGAGTGAGCGAAGGAATTAGGCTGACAACCTACATCTCCCTCGTTCAAAGTGGCCAGCCATACGAGCACCTTCTCGAACTTGGTGAACACTCCGGAGAAAGAGGAGTACTCTGACATAGAAATGGCTGAGCTACCACGACAAACAACAACAACAACTGCAAAAACAGCTGCACCAATTCCTTTAGTATCAACTAAACGTCCAATCAGAACGCCAAGCCCTACATTTGTCGTCGACATGGAAGCCATCAGACATCCTCATGGAGGGAAAAAGCAACTGGAGAAGATATGCAGCCAGAAATGGACCCGGCATTCCAACTCATTCAAATGAAGCACCACCTAGAGGAGGAGAAGAAACGCCGGAAGCGCTTGAGCGAGAAGTAAGGGAACTTCGAGCCGAGCTCCAGGCGACGAAGAACTCAGGTGGAAAAGCTGACCTCACCATACCTACAGGTGCTGTTGAGGAGCGTATCTTGGCTGAAGTACGCACTCTTATTGCTGAAGCGCTAGCTGGAATCGGACAAACGAGACCTAAATCAACACCTAAAATAAAGGGAAGGAAAGCACCAGTCGCCACTCAGGCGCCGACTGTTGGCCATATCACAACAACAGCACAACAACGACCACAGTATACACAATCTGTCGAGCAACTGGACAACAGACCAACTACATCAGGATCACCAACTGTAACCTCTTCAGCCGCGCTTAAAGGCAAATCATACTCCCAGGCTGTAAAGACTGTAACTTTTACTAACACGAACATAGGTACTTCAACAACTAGACTGCCAGTGGCGAGCATAACTGAAATTCCAGGCGATGTATTCCGCGCTAGTCCCCCAACTGCACTTGCGCACTGTGTAGGGGCTGACTTCGCCATGGCTGCAGGAATTGCAACCGAATTCAAACAACGTTTTGGAGGCGTTGAAGAGCTGAGGGCTCAGGGCAAAGGCGTCGGGGAGGTCGCCTCAATTGTTCGTAATGATCAGCGAATATTCTACCTCATTACAAAACACCAAAGTAGCGGAAAACCTCACCTTCAGGACATCGAGCGAACCCTCATCACCTACGAAAAGAATGTGAAGAACTGAGAATTCCATCGCTGGCCATGCCAAAGATTGCCACAGGACTAGACCAAAAGCCTTGGGCGATTATCAAGCCTATGATACAACGAATTTTCTGGCTCACAAATACAATCCTAGTTTATGGAGGTCCAGAAAGTACGGAATGGACAAAGGTAGCGTCGTGGCCGAAAAAAGAAGAAGAAGAATCCTGCTCAACCTAGTACATCATCTCAACCCAGCACTTCATCTATGACAGCATCGACTTCAACATCACAAGGACAGGAAGCTCATCTAGCCCAACCTTATTAAAGGTTAATCAAAAGAAGCGTCGAAAAGCAAGTAAACCTAAGAAATCAGAAAGACCTCAGCCACTGATGAGGGAGGTGCGCCCAAAACATGGCAAAGGTTCTAGTGATTTCGAAGGAAACCAACCGGTTGAAAGAACTTCTCAGAACATCATCACTGAACCCTCGGGAGATGGAGATCAAAACAATGCCAACGCCATCAGGTGCCTTGCTGATTTCGTGCAAATCCAGCACAGATGCAGCAAGGTGGCGACTGCAGTTGCGGCTACGCCTGGGTCTCATGGTGAGGCATGAGCTTGAGGGTCGAAGAAACTTGCCTATTGCTCGACTCCACCATGTACCAGAGGGCACAGCAGTCGAAGATCTGCAACAGGACCTGCAGAAAGGTTTTGGTGAGGAGGCAAAGCATATAGAGTTTTGCCAATACCACAATAGGGAAAGGCACGGCTTGGTGGCATTCCTCCATGTGTCACCAAGGCTCTATAAGGAACTGTCCACCAAGAGAACCATGCAGGTTGGATGGACAAACTGTTCTATAGACTGCAGCGTCCTCATCACCCGATGCCAAAACTGCAAGTGCTTAGGCCACTCAACAGCAAAATGCAGGAAAGAACCACTTTCTGAACCCCCAAAGGGGTACTGCATAGACTGCGCTAGCTACAACGCCAGTTTACTGCCTACCAGTAAGCGTTTTATTCGTTCGGTTAAACACGACACAAACGCACCTCAATGCCTGTCTAGACGGCATTACCTGCGTCGAGCAACAGGCTATACATCTACAGACCAGGCGGGAGGACCTTTGGAACCTATGGACGATGGAAGTAGCTGAAAATCCCAATCATATTCTAAAGTGCCTTCAGATGAACCTCAACCATGATGCACGTGCACAGGATCTTTGCCTCTGCGTTGCTGCTAGATTACGATACGACATCATATTATTAGCAGATCCGTACCTAACAGGGAACCCTGAATGCCTGTATGCACCAGGATGGCAGGTGCAACTGAAAGGACGGAATGCTATACTGGTCAATAAGGCCCGTAATCTTAGGATGTCACCTCTATCGCTCAACGATCCACACATCCTTGGAATGAAAATTGAAGAGGTGAACTTCGTAAATGTCTACTCTCCTCCTCAGTCTAATCTCCAGGCTCCACTAGAGGTAATTGCAACGTTTTTAGATGAAGGCCCTACAGTCATCTCAGGAGACTTTAACTGCCAAGTCGCTGCAATGGGAGACTCTAGCACCAACCGCCCGCGTCTACAACGTGGTCGAATTCTGGAACATTTCATTGAATCATGCGGTCTACTGCTACTAAATGATGGCACTCCAACATGGGGCAGAATATTCCAGGGACAACAGTTGGCCTACACCTCAGACTACACCATGGGCACATCATCAGTAAAAATAAAGAACTGGAAAGTACTAAACAACGACTTCCTATCTGACCACAGGGCAATTGAGTTCGAGATTATCACTGCTGCCCCGCCAATGCCGGTCGTACACAAAATAGATCACAGTGCACTGGTAGAAGAAATCGCGCGACTTCGCCTCCCACTCATTGCTATAGAGAGCTCGCCAGTAGAGATCGATAGGTATATTGAGATGGTGAGTGAAGCTGTGCATGAGGCCACCCAACGGGCAACGACAGCCTCTCCACGCACTATGGCCACCTGGTGGACAGGCCATATGGATGTGTATAAACAGCTCCTCAACAAGCTCTCATGGAAATTGCGCCGCACTAGACAACCACAGGCTCATATACTCCTCAAAACTGTGTACAACTGTGTCCGGAAGCTGTACCGAAAGGCGATTTGTGAAAGCAAGGAGCGGCAATGGCGCGAATTCTGTTCAAGCGCAGATGTGTGGGGCCGACCCTACGCAACACTGAAGAAGAAGAAGCTAGGTAGCCCTGGTCCCTCTACCTTGCCCACTCTTGTAGGAGAAGACAATCAGCCTATCCCCGAGGAGAACACTGCACAATACCTCTTGACGAACAAGTTTCCCTGCGATCCCAATCCACAGGAGCTTCAAGAGATATTGAACACAGTCAGTGGTTCCTGCGGCCCACCACCATGGATAACCTCAGAGACCATATCCAACATTGTGAAGGGCTTACCTAATCGTAAAGCTCCCGGACCTGATGGCATCACCCATAAGACCCTTAAGGTGATACATCGAACCTACCCAAACCTTCTGCCACACCTTCTGAATACCTGCGTGCGAGCTGCGTATTTTCCTAAGGCATGGAAAATCGGTGATGTAATACTCCTGCCTAAACCAGGAAAAGATCCAAAACTTGCGGAAGCCTACCGGCCTATTACCCTTCTGTCAACTGTAGGGAAGCTCTTGGAGAGGGTAATGAAGAGCTGGCTAGAGGAGCATCTAGATCAGTACGCACCTCTTCATCCACGGCAATTTGGCTTCCGAAAGAACCATAGCACCGAACAAAGTATTCATGCGTTATTACAAGATGTGGCTGAACAACGCCGACAGCACCCTCTTGTGGCTGTAATATCGCTGGATATACGTGGAGCCTTCGATCATGCTCGCTGGGTAGCGATCATTCAGCAGTGTGTGAAACGAGGAGTACCACACCATATAGTTCAGCTTCTGTTCTCCTACTTCCAGGATCGCCACGCAAAGCTACAAGGGACATCCACACATCTTCAGCGTGGATGCCCCCAAGGTTCAGTGTTGGGACCCCTGCTTTGGAACCTCTCATTTGATGAAGTGATGTTGGTGATTGAGCAGTCTGAGAACATCCACTCCTGCCCAACCACTCAATGCTACGCAGATGATACAGTACTCGTGGTAACTGGAGACACCAATGAGTCTCTTCATCTTGCCGTAGATACCAGCACTTCCGCAATCGCAGAGTTTCTAAATATGCGTGGGCTGGCTTTAAATAAAGCCAAGACCGAAGTCATTGTCTTTGATCGACGTAAAAGGCAAACCCGCATATCATTGCCCGTGATGTCGCTGGAAATTGCTGGTCAGACCGTGCCACGTCGATCGAGCCTCAAATATCTTGGGGTGATCTTGGACGATCAGCTGAAGTTCGACAGCCACCTCGACCACGTAATCAACAAGGCCCAGAAATATTTACCCATTTTTCTGGCGCTTTGTCATAATACGTACGGGTATGCGAGCTGGGCAAGGCGCATCATGATCGAGGGAACGATGGGAGCGATACTCGGATATTGTGCCTCGGTGTTCTGGAAAGCCACGGTAAAGAAGAGGAATCGGAGGAAACTCGATCAACTCTATCGAGTTGCGTGTATTATGGTTGCACGCCTTTACCGGACCTCTTCTGGCTCAGCTGCTGGTGTCATCGCTGGTATTCTACCCTTTGACATCCAGATAAGGGAGAGGGCCCTCTCGTGGTTATTCACCGAAAGAGCGAGTCCTTACTTCATGCAAGGCTCCCCTGAAGGAATCCGCAATCATCTACGCACTCAGAGTATTGGAGAGTGGCAGGAAAGATGGAGCCACGATAACACCGCTCAGTGGACGCATCAGCTGATTCCGGAGGTGAGACCATACCTCGAAGCTTGCCCTCCAGCTACCTTCTGGCTTTCCCAGGCACTCTCTGCCCATGGATGCTTTGGGGCTTATTTACATCTCCGCCGCAAGAGGACATCACCAGCATGCCGCTGTGGGTATCCTCGAGAAGATGCGGAGCACATCTTCACTGCGTGCCCTAGATTCGCAGCAGGCAGGCCTCCTATACCCCTGAACGTCTTGAGAAAAGCGCATAGAACGTATATGGAGAACTGTGTAAAAGCTCTATGGGCAGAGGAGCAGCGCGCTCAACGAGGTTCCCAGCAGGTAGCTCCCTAAATGACAGCCACGCACGCAGGAAACGACATCTCCTCTTCTTCTTCTTCTTCTTTTCAGCGTCCACCTACCACCATTTGCGCAAGAATCCGAAAAGCTTGAGCGAGAGATAACTCCGCAATAACAGCTGAGTAGTGAGCCTTATACCGGTAGAAGCATGCCCACGGATGTCTCTAAGAATCCGAAGGCAAGGCAGGCACAGCCCGTAAGACCTTCGCTAGTAGTGAAGAGACATCGCAAAGGCACACCCACCACTTTCAGCGACCTCCCATCACTACTGAGCAAGAATCCGAAAAGCTGGAGCGAGAGGAATCTCCGCAACGATAGCTGAGTAGTGAGCATGGTAGTGATGGAAGCAGGCTTAGGTATGTCTTCCAAGAATTCGAACACTGGCAGTACCGTGTAAGTCCAGCAAAGTAGTGAGGAAGACATAGCCGAAGCACTCCCTCCCTTCACCCTGAAACACTTTGTAGTTTACTTTGTTTCTGTTTCAGGCCCACCAACAACTACCTTGAAGACCCCTCTTGTGGAAGAGGGAGGGTATGCCCTCATGCCCTCACCAGCGAGGGGGGTTCAACTTGTGATACGCCCTCATGCCCTCGCAAGAAAGAGGGGGGCGCAACGAGTGAAAACCCTCATGCCCGATGAAACTCGGGGGGTCAACAACGAGACAACATCATCATCTTCATCGTCCATCTTCATCTTCTAGCTTATAAGTTTATAGTATAAGACCTATTGTATAGATAATACCCACTTAACTATTGTTTAAGCTATTCCCTCTTTTCTGTAGTTAGGTTAAGGTCCCTCCCCGTAGGTGCTGTGTTTCTTAAAAACCAATGTTGGTACAAGAACACAGTTACCTACGCTGTAGATGTGACCCCCATATTCAAAATAAACTTCCCCCACCGGGTAAGTCCGGATTGGGCGGCCCCAAAAAAAAAAAAAAAAAAAAAAAAAAAAAAAAAAAAAAAAAAAAAGGTTAGGTTAGGTTAGGTTAGGTTCCAGCCCCCCGGGGCCCACCGGACACCACCTTAGTCTTTTTTAAGACTAGGGGTTCGGAGGATCCCAACGGAGCAACATGCGACACTTTCCTTGGAAAGTTATATGTGATGTCTCACTTATGTGCGCTCACACTAGCCTCTGTTGTTCCTACACTGTCTGCAACCTTATCGTGGTGGGCTGGTTTAAGTGGAACAGCTTGTCGGGTACTTACTTAAGGAAATCCTTAGGTAAGAGCCTATTGACAGTTGGGAAACGAACCAATGGCAGATGGTGGCACCTGGATTCCCACCAGGTGTGGTCTCTCCCCATTCCCTAAGTGATCCTATCCCCTTCTAGCTTGGGGGGCTCACTCTGTCGACGGGTCACAGCTAGTTTCATAGTAGTGACTCTAGATGGAGGGTCCTCCCCCACGTCTAGGAGATGTAACGTCTTATCCACCCGGGTCTCTGCGGTGTATGGAGGCTCATCCCAACCCTATCCTCAAACGTTGTTATTCCTTAATTCCCCTTCAGCTGTCGGTGACCATGGGTTACGCACTTCTTTGGCTTGTTGGGGTTACGTACTCCACTGTTCTCAGTGTTTTCACGTCCCTCTCGCCAAGTCTTCGCGTCCATGGGTTTCTCCCGGCTCAAGGCGCATGGAATTCGAGGTACAAAGGGAGGCATGGTAGCCACCTGTAACCTACCTAGGTTTGTACCTTGAGCCATGCGTAACAGTTTGTGGGTATCTAAAACCCTCCTCAACTTCCTAGCCGTGTGGAAGTTTACTCGCATTACCAGCGAGGTTTGGGTGGGAGAACCACCTCTACGTGAGACCTGTAGATACCTGCCGACCTCTACAGTATATAGGCCCTCTGCAGCACGCGAGCGCTCTACTGCAGTTGTATCCAGTTCGCCGGTACTCGTGGGAACAAGTATGGATTTGAACTCGAAACAACCCCCCCCAACTCCGGACGGATCGCCTCCTGTTACCGACGCCAGCGGTACCCGAGGTGTAGGCACTGGCAAAAACCGAAACGAAATCACTGATGCAGAATTTGATGTCGAAGGATTTTTAGCGAAGAACGTCATCCGTGGTGGACCCGCTTTCAAACCTCCGACCAAATCGCAGAAGAAGAATCGCCTTAACATGAAGTTACTTGGTATCGAAATCGACGATTTGCCATTTTCGTATACCGAGGAACGACTGGAAGGCGAATCCAACAACGCCTACATGTCGCGCAGGGTTATAGAAGGGCAAACCCTAACGCAATATCTTGAAGCCCTAATGAAGGAGCGCGGAGAAGAGGCCAGCGGACTTCCGAAGCTGTCCATGCAAGGCTCTTCTTCCACTGCAACCCGCGAACGGATCACCAACCAGGGAATGGACATGGACACGGAATCGCAACCGAAACCATCCCAGCTGACCCTTGGCAATCGGAAGAGACCAATTATGGTGTTTAGTGCCAAAGGGAAAAAGCTGAAAAAGCAAGATGAAGTGGAAGTCCTGAAGGAACAGGTTGCAGCCCTTACAGAACAGCTGAAGGAGGAGAGGAAAAGACGAGCTGCCTTAGAGCTGAAGATCGCCTCCTTCACCTCACTTCCATCAACTACTGTACCATTGTCGCCACGACAAAAAAACCGATCTCCCGCATCTTCCGCGCCTGCCGCGTCTTCCGCGCCTGCCGCGTCTTCCGCGCCTGCCGCGTCTTCCGCGTCTTCTGCGCCCGCCACGTCTTTCGCACCCGCTGCGTTATCCGCATCTCCCGCGCTTCCCGCATCTTCCGCGCTCGCCGCGTCTTCCGCGCCCTCTACATCCTCTTCCACAGCCTTCTCTGCGCTTCCTACTATGTCGACATCAAAGACGCTCGCCTCGCTGTCGACTCCAGCGTTTGGCCCTTCAGGAACCCTATCAGAAGAGGCTCTCCTCCGACGCATACAGGAAATGGTGCAGACGGCAATTAAGAACGTGCTCCCTTCCCTGCAACCGCCAGCAGCAGCCCAGAGGTCTCCAGTTGCCAGACCTCAGAAGCTACAGGCACCAGTGTCAAATCGACCCCAGGCACCAGCGCCACAGCAACCTCGGGCACAAGCGCCACAACGGGTCCAGGCACAAGCGCCCCAGCGGGTCCAGGCACCAGCGCCCGGCACCCAGAAGGCACCAGCGCCTATTAGACGCCAGGCACCAGCGCCTGCAGCTCCAAAAACCTATGCGATGGCAGTCAGCACAACAAAGGTGAACCTAGCGATGGCACCATTGGAAGAGCCTAGCGCTAAGGCAACCACATCACCACAAGCAACCAACGATGGAAAGTGGACAACTGTTTCCAGGCGCAAGAAGAAAAGGAAACCTCAAAATAAACACGTGCAGAAGAACACCACTGCCGCTACAGCGAACACCACTACCGTAGCAACGAAGAACCCGACAAAAAAGAAGAAGAAAAGGAAGCCAAGAAAACCAAGGAGGAAAAATGAGGACCCTAAAAGCGTTCTAATTGTTCCAAAGGAGAGAGGCACAAGCGCCATCGACGCCTTAGCTCAAGATCCTAGCGCTAATCCAAGGTCTATGAAGATCAGGAAGACAATCCTGTTCCCATCAGGGGCGGTGCTGGTGCAATGCGCCACTCAAGAGGCCGCCTCTCAACTTCGGGAGACAGTTGCAACCCACACCAAAGTGGGCCTCAAGAGAAAGACCACTCGAGCACCCGAAGCACGAATCCACGGAGTGCCCCAAGCCACAACAGTAGAAGAGCTACAGGAGGATGTTGAGGCAAAATATGGGAAAAAGCAACGCAGATAACTTTCGTTCCATACCATGAAGAAAACACCCGTCGAAGAGGGCAGAAGCTGGCCATACTGGAGGTCACCTCTACATTATTGGAGAACATGAAGCGAACCCAAATAATTCAAGTTGGATGGGTACAATGCAGCGTAGCAACATCCCCACACTTCCAACGATGTGCCAAGTGCCACCTACTTGGCCATGGAGAAAAGCACTGCCAACTCGAGGAACGTGCTCCAACCCCAGACCCAAAGCAGCCATGCCTTGACTGCAGCGGGTACAACTGCACTCTCCGTCAAGCCAGATTACCAAGGTACCGACAGAGGACATCAGACCATCCGACTAACCATGGCTTATGCCCAACAAAAATGCGCCTGCGCCGCAAAATGGAAGCTGCAACGAGAGATAACAACACACCCACTTCTTCCAGCCTGATGGAGGTCAACGAGTCACAGGCCCAAGAAGCTGGTCTCGGGGCAGCAGTACGAATGGAATCCAACGCGCTCGCGGGAGGACGCGACCTTAGCATAGCCATGACTGAGGACCCTACACCAATCATCCGCGCCCTGCAGTTTAACTGCAACCACGACGCCCGTGCTACTGATCTCTGCCTTGCCATTGCAGCAGAACGGGACGCACATGCGATCCTTCTCTCCGACCCGTACCCGCGACTGCAGGCACCAGGCTGGGGCATGCACTTCGGTCAGCGCGTAGCCCTTCTGGTGAGGAACTCGCTACCAGCCACACCCGTGAACATTAACCACCCGGAGGTGGTCGCGGTGAAGGCTGCGGGTACGTTGATCATCAGCGCATACTCTCCACCTAATGGCGACCTGGAAGGCTTACTCGAAGCCTGCCTTGCTGTGAGGCAGCTACATCCAGACACCCCATTCATTCTAGGTGGTGATCTGAACTGCACGACACAGTTAATTCCGGGAGAAGAATCAAATTCCAGAGGCCAACTCCTCGAGGAATTTCTCGCGCTGTCGGAGTCTCTGCTATTGAACTCAGCATCGGCCACATGGGAACGCCTTTACCAGGGCCGACGCCTCACAGCAATTCTGGACTACACAATTGCGTCGGCTGGCCTGCAATCCCCACATTGGCAAGTCCTTCCAGAGGATTTCATGTCAGATCATCGCCTCATTTACTTCGAGTTCATCGTTGCGCCAAACCTGGCCGCTACAACGCCAACTGTGAAGAAAACTGACGCAGACCTGCTTTCGACGCTTATCTCGGAACTGCAGATCCCGTTAGAGGCACCACTTGACACACCCGCCGACATTGATGCGTTCACGGATCGACTTCAAGCCCAGCTGCGCGGAGCCTTGGACCAGGCTACCACCATTCAAACTCTTCCCTCACGCGTACGCTGGTGGACTCCCGCAGTCGCCATGCTCAAGAAAGCGTATGATCGGGCATGTAGACTGGCAAAGCGCCCACGCGCCAACCCTACTACGACCCTTATCTACTGCTGTGTACGAGCGGAAGTGCGAAAAGCTTACCGTCACGCCATCCAGAACGCTAAGAAAGCAGCTTGGAGGAACTTCTGCAACGACCCTAAGCTGTGGGGAAAACCATACACCGTTATGAAAAACCGAGTAACCGGTAGGCAGGGCACCGGCTTAATTACGGAAATCACAACGGAGGATGGCGAACAACTCACAGATCCGGACCAGGTTGCCGATTACTTGCTGACAGCGAAATTCCCAGCCGAAGACCCAGCGTACTTCACACCTCCACAGCCACAGACTGGAGCAGCTGGCCCGATGAGGCTAATCACGGTCAACGAGGTGAGTGACATCGTAAAGTCACTGAACAACAAAAAAGCGCCTGGCTGGGATGGCATCACCAACAAGGCTGTCAAAACGCTCCACCGTTATCACCCGGAGGTCCTCCCGAGGATGTTTAACGCGTGTCGAGCGGCTCAGCATTTCCCTACACCGTGGAAGCGAGGTGTTGCGGTGCTTATTCCAAAACCGGGGAAGGACAGTACCCGAGCCAGCGGTTTAAGACCGATCACGCTGCTGCCAACCATTGGCAAGGTCTTTGAGGTGACAATGCAGCAAGAGATCACACCACTCCTCGACCTACATCCTAACCAGTATGGGTTCCGGAAAGGGAGGTCGACTGAGCAAGCAATACACGAAGTGTTGGGAGCTATTGCCGATCTACAGTCGAAGTACGACATTGTTGCCGCCATCTCGCTGGATATAAAAGGCGCCTTCGACCACGCTCGCTGGTCCGTGATCATCGATCACTGCAGCGAGTCACAGGTCCCGTGGTACCTTACACGCCTGCTCCAGTCCTACTTCAACAACCGAGTCGTTTCGTTGAAGGGACATCAGCAGGAGCGACGCCTAGAACGTGGATGTCCCCAGGGTTCAGTACTGGGGCCCGTTCTATGGAATATCCAGTTCGACGCGATAATGGATCTCTTCCGAGACATGCCGGCTGTCCGAGCGTACTGCTACGCCGACGACACGCTGTTGCTGGTAGGAGGCGATTCACCGCGCCACCTGAATACCCACTCAGCCACTGCATCGCAACGCGTAATAGACTTCCTCGCAACCATGGTCTGGAGCTTAACGCGGCAAAAACCGAAGCAATCATCTACGATCGCCGGCCCAACATCCGCCGCCTGCGTGTGGATGTACCAACGTCCAAGTCGGAGACCAAATCATCGGGCGCAACGTACGCTGACGTACCTCGGCGTTGTCTTGGACGACCGCAACAAATTCGACGACCACGTCAAATACATCGTCGAAAAATCGGAGCGCTACCTTCCCATTTTTACGGCGATCTGCCAAAACACATTTGGGTACTCTAGCTGGGCAAGGAAGACGATGTTCGAAGGAACAATCGGCGCTCTTTTCCGCTATTGCTCCAGCGTGTTCCACCATCGTTATACACGGCAAAGAACAAGCCCTTAGTCCAGCGTCTGTGGCGGACAGCGGCGATTATAGCAGCCCGGCTATATCGCACAGTTGGACACGACGCTGCCACCTTGATGGCAAGAATGGCACCGCTCCAACTTCAAACCACAGAGCAAGCCGTACTCTGGTATGTGAAGGAAGGCAGACCAGCACCATGTTACTGGCACCTCCCCCAGCTTACCACAGCAAATATGCCACTCTCCGGAATCCGCGAGGCATTCCATAATGCAACGCTCCGTAGATGGCAAGAACTGTGGCAGGAGAGTACTCAAGCGAGGTGGACCCACGCGCTCATCCCTGATGTAGCTGCGTACATCGCCTCTCCAATGACGCTGGATTTCATGCTGGCACAAGCGATCTCTGGCCACGGATGCTTTGGTTCGTACCTGCATCTAAGATGCCGTCGACGATCGCCAGCATGCCGATGCGGCAGTGCGGAGGAAACGCCGCAACACGTATTTGAGGAATGCCCGCGGACTGCGCGCGGCAGGCCCCTGCCGCCAATCCAGCCGCAGATCCCCGAACACGCTGCATACCTCACTGGAGTTATGCAGCAACTATGGGAAGAGAACGCGCTCTACCCCTTGCGCGGCTGTAAGGGATACAGCCGCGCACATAACAAGCTCTCCGTCGTCGCTTTGTAAACCCGAGCCCACTGCGAGAGACAACTCCGCAGTGTGTGACGGTGAGCTTTGTGAGGATGGAGAGGTGGTTATGGCTATGCCCACTTGAGTGGCATTGCCATAGCACCACCATATAGCAGAACGGAGGAAGCGGATCGAAGGCAAGGTAGGCACAGCCCGTAAAACCTTCGCTAGTAGTGAAGCGACCCCCGTTCTGAACGGTGGTGGGTTAGAATCCCACCACCCACCGTCCAATACGTCCGTTGGCCAGTGAAGAACCCTGAACAGGGGGCCTTACACCGAGGGATTCAACGCCCCGACTGATCGCCGGAACTAACTACATTAGTTAATGTTAAGTTAGCTTATGTAGATTAAGTTGTTTAGGCAGCACTATATAATTAAATTAACTAAATATGTTATTTTAGTCTAAATTATACTAAGTACTCTTCATTATTAATTACACAAATTTATTTTTTCTGTAATTAAGTATAAGAATCGAGAAACTTGTCGCGCTTCAAAACAGCTGTACAACCGTCCAAGGTTTTCCACCGCTCCGGCAGGCGGTGGTTTTTAGCCCAGGTCGGTTTACTAAATTTACATTAAATTATATTACGCGTGCAAGCCGGATTGCACGTGATAAGGACCTTGCCCTGTGGGCTGTTGTTTCCCTGAAAAACCATTACTGGTAGAAGGGTGCAGCAGCACACAGCCACTTCTGGATCCCCATATTCCAAATAAATTTCCCCCACCGGGTAAGTCCGGATTGGGGTACCCAAAAAAAAAAAAAAAAAAAAAGGTTAGGTTAGGTTAAGGTTAGGTTAGGTTAGGTTAGGTTAGGTTAGGTTAGGTTAGGTTAGGTTAGGTTAGGTTAGGTTAGGTTAGTTAGGTTAGGTTAGGTTAGGTTAGGTTAGGTTAGGTTAGGTTAGGTTAGGTTAGGTTAGGTTAGGTTAGGTTAGGTTAGGTTAGGTTAGGTTAGGTTAGGTTAGGTTACTTGTGTCTCAGTCACCATGCGGTGAACATGTGCTCCACCAAAAAGTTCGAAAAATTGTGGTAAAATCGTGATATTTATTAATAAATTTAGTATATATGTGTGCGGATAGTGCCAACGGTCATGTTGATTATAAAAAATGTGACATTCGCGAGTTTTTAATTAATAAAACGCTAAATAACGTGATGGTGCGCTAAAAACCAAGCCTATTGTAGACTTGGTTGTGCGGTTGTGGGCTATTTAGCCAATTTTCCCACTTTCATATTGTGAAAAACTATTGTAAAACTATTAAACAAGTGGTGCATCAAGTGAAAAACATTAACACAGTGATAATTTGTGAATAATTAATTAATAATCGATAAATTACGAAGTTTTACAAAGTTACACACGTGTTGGTTAGACTTGGCACGTTGCCAAGCCTAGTCTAAGTTAGACTTGGCACGACTGCCAACCTTAATTAGACTTGGTACATGACCAAGCCTAATTTAATGTAGGCTCGGTTGGAGTGTAGACTTGGCACTGCTGCCGAACCTATGATGCAAAACCAAAGCTAATGCTACAGAACTATTTTGGCAAACCTAATCTAATTAGCCAAGCCTAAATTAGCCAAGCCTAAATCGAAATAACTATTTCTATTCCAAAACGTCCTTTTAAGGACGATGGAGGCCATGGAACTGTCGGAAGGGAATAAAGAGGAGGATCCGCTCCTTCACGAAATAATAGAGACCCAGAAACATACGCGAGAGACATATCTACTGCTGAACCAAAAAATCGAAAATATGGTGCGCTTGATTAGAGCTCCTGGTGCATGGACAGATGAACAGGAAGCAGAATACGACAAAACATTGAAGGAGATAGAGCCGCTCTCTAACCTGCTATACAGCAATCTTGTCGTAATTGAAGATAAATATGGAGATCATTTCCGGAAACATTCAGAACTGGAAAAGCGTTACAATAAACTTCAAGAACGAATGTTAAGAACTTCTGAATCAAAATTGAAAGACGACATAAAACGATTGAATGCTTGCAATACAGCATTAAGTAAAAAAATTGATGAGATACAGAAAGAAAATAAAGAACTAAAAGAGAAAACGGAGGAGAAAAGCAAAATAATAGAAGAAAATAAGATCGAAATCGAGAAATTGATTGAGAAAAACAGAAAACATAAAGAGAAAAAAGTTAAGATTATTGAAAATAATCCTAAAACAATAACCGAACCCCAACCTAAAACGACCTCATCCTTAACGTATGCGAACATCGCAAAAAAATCGAAAAACCTACCAGACCACACATCTTATGAAAAGAAAACTCTCGTTGTCAAAAGTGTTGACGATGCAAATGCGATGAAAAAATTACTAAAATTACCAATACATAAAGCCGAAATTAAACTTAATGGAAAGAAGGTAGATAAAAATGGTAAAGTCATACTCCATTTTGAAACCCAAAACGATAAGGAGGAAATGCAAAATCTTATTAAAGCTAATAACCACCTAAAACTTACAACGAGTACAATTGACCCGGAACCCGCTAGGGTGCAAATACATAACATTGATACTGAATACAGCAAAGATGACGTCATTGACGCCATACAGACGATGACTGGTGAACAACCAACCTGGGTTAATGTCCGAGATTACCGAAATAACCAAGGTAAGACAGCCATAGTTACATGCTCAAAGCCTGAGCAATTTCGGAAGCTGATGGAGAAGGGAAAAATACAAATCCTATATAGCGTGTGCCCCATCAAATTATATATTGCTGTCAAACGCTGCCGCCATTGCGGAATTATTGGCCATAAGCACCAACCTCAGCTGAATAAGCCATGTCTAAGGAAGAAACTCGAGGAGAAACAAGACGACTATTGCGTATGCTGCGCTGATTATAATGAAAAACAGCAAAACAGCAAAATGAAAGTTGACGTTAAACACTCTTTATGGGATAAGAAATGTCCCATGTACGTAAAGGAACGCGAAAGAGTTTACAATAGAACCGACTATACCTCGTAAAGGTGTGCAAATAGCGATGTAACCAGCTCTATCCAAGAATCCGAACGCAAGGTAGGCACAGCCCGTAAAACCTTCGCTAGTAGTGAGGACAACTGGCGTACGAGAGAGATTACTGTATATATGGCGTATCTTATTGAAATTATTTGAAAAAGTGTATATATAATTATTATTATTATTGTATAACTGTAATACTGTGTATAACTAAATATTTATTGTAATATATTATGTGACCTTGTACCCTCACACACCTCCTCCCTGGGCTGGGGGTGGGGATGGGGGGGATACTGGGGTATGATGAAAAACCGACGAGGTAAAAATCTGCCCTGGGTCTCTTCCATGCCTCATCACACCCCTGGGGGGATGGCTGTGGCTGAGCAATAACAATGTATCCCCATATTACACAATAAATTAGCCCCATCTCGCAAGTGGGAACTGGGGAACCCGGAAAAAAAAAAAAAAAAAAAAAAAAAAAAAAAAAAAAAAAAAAAAAAAAAAAAAAAAAAAAAAAGGTTAGGTTAGGTTAGGTTAGGTTAAAAGCACTGCCAACTCGAGGAACGTGCTCCAACCCCAGACCCAAAGCAGCCATGCCTTGACTGCAGCGGGTACAACTGCACTCTCCGTCAAGCCAGATTACCAAGGTACCGACAGAGGACATCAGACCATCCGACTAACCATGGCTTATGCCCAACAAAAATGCGCCTGCGCCGCAAAATGGAAGCTGCAACGAGAGATAACAACACACCCACTTCTTCCAGCCTGATGGAGGTCAACGAGTCACAGGCCCAAGAAGCTGGTCTCGGGGCAGCAGTACGAATGGAATCCAACGCGCTCGCGGGAGGACGCGACCTTAGCATCAGCCATGACTGAGGACCCTACACCAATCATCCGCGCCCTGCAGTTTAACTGCAACCACGACGCCCGTGCTACTGATCTCTGCCTCGCCATTGCAGCAGAACGGGACGCACATGCGATCCTTCTCTCCGACCCGTACCCGAGACTGCAGGCACCAGGTTGGGGCATGCACTTCGGTCAGCGCGTAGCCCTTCTGGTGAGGAACTCGCTACCAGCCACACCCGTGAACATTAACCACCCGGAGGTGGTCGCGGTGAAGGCTGCGGGTACGTTGATCATCAGCGCATACTCTCCACCTAATGGCGACCTGGAAGGCTTACTCGAAGCCTGCCTTGCTGTGAGGCAGCTACATCCAGACACCCCATTCATTCTAGGTGGTGATCTGAACTGCACGACACAGTTAATTCCGGGAGAAGAATCAAATTCCAGAGGCCAACTCCTCGAGGAATTTCTCGTGCTGTCGGAGTCTCTGCTGTTGAACTCAGCATCGGCCACATGGGAACGCCTTTACCAGGGCCGACGCCTCACAGCAATTCTGGACTACACAATTGCGTCGGCTGGCCTGCAATCCCCACATTGGCAAGTCCTTCCAGAGGATTTCATGTCAGATCATCGCCTCATTTACTTCGAGTTCATCGTTGCGCCAAACCTGGCCGCTACAACGCCAACTGTGAAGAAAACTGACGCAGACCTGCTTTCAACGCTTATCTCTGAACTACAGATCCCGTTAGAGGCACCACTTGACACACCCGCCGACATTGATGCGTTCACGGATCGACTTCAAGCCCAGCTGCGCGGAGCCTTGGACCAGGCTACCACCATTCAAACTCTTCCCTCACGCGTACGCTGGTGGACTCCCGCAGTCGCCATGCTCAAGAAAGCGTATGATCGGGCATGTAGACTGGCAAAGCGCCCACGCGCCAACCCTACTACGACCCTTATCTACTGCTGTGTACGAGCGGAAGTGCGAAAAGCTTACCGTCACGCCATCCAGAACGCTAAGAAAGCAGCTTGGAGGAACTTCTGCAACGACCCTAAGCTGTGGGGAAAACCATACACCGTTATGAAAAACCGAGTAACCGGTAGGCAGGGCACCGGCTTAATTACGGAAATCACAACGGAGGATGGCGAACAACTCACAGATCCGGACCAGGTTGCCGATTACTTGCTGACAGCGAAATTCCCAGCCGAAGACCCAGCGTACTTCACACCTCCACAGCCACAGACTGGAGCAGCTGGCCCGATGAGGCTAATCACGGTCAACGAGGTGAGTGACATCGTAAAGTCACTGAACAACAAAAAAGCGCCTGGCTGGGATGGCATCACCAACAAGGCTGTCAAAACGCTCCACCGTTATCACCCGGAGGTCCTCCCGAGGATGTTTAACGCGTGTCGAGCGGCTCAGCATTTCCCTACACCGTGGAAGCGAGGTGTTGCGGTGCTTATTCCAAAACCGGGGAAGGACAGTACCCGAGCCTAGCGGTTTAAGACCGATCACGCTGCTGCCAACCATTGGCAAGGTCTTTGAGGTGACAATGCAGCAAGAGATCACACCACTCCTCGACCTACATCCTAACCAGTATGGGTTCCGGAAAGGGAGGTCGACTGAGCAAGCAATACACGAAGTGTTGGGAGCTATTGCCGATCTACAGTCGAAGTACGACATTGTTGCCGCCATCTCGCTGGATATAAAAGGCGCCTTCGACCACGCTCGCTGGTCCGTGATCATCGATCACTGCAGCGAGTCACAGGTCCCGTGGTACCTTACACGCCTGCTCCAGTCCTACTTCAACAACCGAGTCGTTTCGTTGAAGGGACATCAGCAGGAGCGACGCCTAGAACGTGGATGTCCCCAGGGTTCAGTACTGGGGCCCGTTCTATGGAATATCCAGTTCGACGCGATAATGGATCTCTTCCGAGACATGCCGGCTGTCCGAGCGTACTGCTACGCCGACGACACGCTGTTGCTGGTAGGAGGCGATTCCCCACGCCACCTGAATACCCACTCAGCCACTGCATCGCAACGCGTAATAGACTTCCTTCGCAACCATGGTCTGGAGCTTAACGCGGCAAAAACCGAAGCAATCATCTACGATCGCCGGCCCAACATCCGCCGCCTGCGTGTTGGATGCACCAACGTCCAAGTCGGAGACCAAATCATCCGGGCGCAACGTACGCTGACGTACCTCGGCGTTGTCTTGGACGACCGCAACAAATTCGACGACCACGTCAAATACATCGTCGAAAAATCGGAGCGCTACCTTCCCATTTTTACGGCGATCTGCCAAAACACATTTGGGTACTCTAGCTGGGCAAGGAAGACGATGTTCGAAGGAACAATCGGCGCACTTTTCCGCTATTGCTCCAGCGTGTTCCACCATCGTCTATATACGGCAAAGAACAAGCCCTTAGTCCAGCGTCTGTGGCGGACAGCGGCGATTATAGCAGCCCGGCTATATCGCACAGTTGGACACGACGCTGCCACCTTGATGGCAAGAATGGCACCGCTCCAACTTCAAACCACAGAGCAAGCCGTACTCTGGTATGTGAAGGAAGGCAGACCAGCACCATGTTACTGGCACCTCCCCCAGCTTACCACAGCAAATATGCCACTCTCCGGAATCCGCGAGGCATTCCATAATGCAACGCTCCGTAGATGGCAAGAACTGTGGCAGGAGAGTACCAAGCGAGGTGGACCCATGCGCTCATCCCTGATGTAGCTGCGTACATCACCTCTCCAATAACGCTGGATTTCATGCTGGCTCAAGCGATCTCTGGCCACGGATGCTTTGGTTCGTACCTGCATCTAAGAGGCCGTCGACGATCGCCAGCATGCCGATGCGGCAGTGCGGAGGAAACGCCGCAACACGTATTTGAGGAATGCCCGCGGACTGCGCGCGGCAGGCCCCTGCCGCCAATCCAGCCGCAGATCCCGAACACGCTGCATACCTCACTGGAGTTATGCAGCAACTATGGGAAGAAGAACGCGCTCTACCCCTTGCGCGGCTGTAAGGGATACAGCCGCGCACATAACAAGCTCTCCGTCGTCGCTTTGTAAACCCGAGCCCACTGCGAGAGACAACTCCGCAGTGTGACGGTGAGCTTTGTGAGGATGGAGAGGTGGTTATGGCTATGCCCACTTGAGTGGCATTGCCATAGCACCACCATATAGCAGAACGGAGGAAGCGGATCGAAGGCAAGGTAGGCACAGCCCGTAAAACCTTCGCTAGTAGTGAAGCGACCCCCGTTCTGAACGGTGGTGGGTTAGAATCCCACCACCCACCGTCCAATACGTCCGTTGGCCAGTGAAGAACCCTGAACAGGGGGCCTTACACCGAGGGATTCAACGCCCCGACTGATCGCCGGAACTAACTACATTAGTTAATGTTAAGTTAGCTTATGTAGATTAAGTTGTTTAGGCAGCACTATATAATTAAATTAACTAAATATGTTATTTTAGTCTAAATTATACTAAGTACTCTTCATTATTAATTACACAAATTTATTTTTTCTGTAATTAAGTATAAGAATCGAGAAACTTGTCGCGCTTCAAAACAGCTGTACAACCGTCCAAGGTTTTCCACCGCTCCGGCAGGCGGTGGTTTTTAGCCCAGGTCGGTTTACTAAATTTACATTAAATTATATTACGCGTGCAAGCCGGATTGCACGTGATAAGGACCTTGCCCTGTGGGCTGTTGTTTCCCTGAAAAACCATTACTGGTAGAAGGGTGCAGCAGCACACAGCCACTTCTGGATCCCCATATTCCAAATAAATTTCCCCCACCGGGTAAGTCCGGATTGGGGTACCCAAAAAAAAAAAAAAAAAAAAGGTTAGGTAGGTTAGGTAGGTTAGGTTAGGTTACCACTGTCACGCCGCACACGACCTCCTCGATCAAGAAGTCGCCTCGAGGGGGGTCGACATTGTGTTGGCTAGTGAGGTGCTGGCCAGAAGAGGCCGGGGAACGTGGTTCAGGGACTTGGAGGGTCATGCTGCGGTTGCTGTGACGGGGAACAACGTCTCGGTCAACCGAGTAGGGGACGCGGACAACGGATTCGTGGAGATCGAAGTCCGCGGGATCAGATGGTACAGCTGTTATTTCTCCCCCAACAAGAGCATCCAACTGTACCGCGACTACCTGAGAAGATTGGAGGCCAGCATAAGATCCAGAGCTGGCGAGGTAGTCGTCGGGGGCGATTTCAACGCCAAATCCGCGCTCTGGGGATCTCACGTTACAGATGAGCGCGGAGAAGAGTTGGGGGAGCTGGCTGCGGCTCTGAACCTACAAGTTGTCAATGTGGGGACAGAGCCAACGTATGTGGGCAACGGCAGGTGGTCAAGAATAGACGTCACGATGGCCACCGAAGGAGTTGCCCGCAGGATCAGCCAGTGGCAGGTGTCGATGGAAGAAACTGCCAGCGACCACCGGTACATACTGTTTAACATCGAAAACAGGGCCCCGCAACCGACCGCACCAGCGCAGTCAGGATGGGCCCTGAAGAAGCTCGACGAACACGCATTTCGAGCAGCTTACGTCCGACCCCCGCAGATTGAAGAACCACTCGATGCGGAAGAGTGCGTGCGGGGGTTATCCGGGGCTATCAAGAACGCCTGCGATGAGGCGATGCCCCGGAGATACGGAAGACCTGGACGTAAGCCAATGTACTGGTGGAACGAGCAGATTGCCGAGAAGAGGCGCGGGTGCAAGAGAGCTAGGAGGAAGCTAACCCGCGCCAACAGGCGATCTGATGTCGACACCGAGCTGTACCGCCGTCAGTACAAGGAAGAGAAGCGGCTCCTGCAGAAGGAAATACGCGCCAGTAAAACGGCGTGTTGGAAGGAGCTGCAAGCGAGTGTTGACGGAGATCCGTGGGGGCTGCCTTACAAGATGGTAGTGGGCAGGCTGCGAAGCAGCGCCCCCATTCCCGAACTGCGCAACCCCGAAAGGATACAGGGGGTTGTGCAAGCGTTGTTCCCGGACCACCCCGCCCTGCCCAACGGGGTAGGGATGTGGGAAACGCCGGATGAGTCACCCGAATTCACCGCCGTAGAGCTGGAGAGGGCCATCAAGAGGCTAAAGTCGGGCAAGGCGCCGGGACCCGATATGGTCCCAAACGAGATCGTGCGCCTTGTTCACCAGATAGACCCGACAGCCCTACTCCACACCTTCAACGCCTGTCTGAAGACGGGCACCTTCCCGCGTGCCTGGAAAGTGGGGAGGTTGGTGTTGCTCCGGAAAGGTGATAAGCCGCTAGACCAGCCATCATCGTATCGCCCATTGGTAATGTTGAACACCATGGGCAAAGTGCTGGAGCGGCTGCTAGTAAACCGGATAGAAGACCACCTTGAGGGGCTCGGAGAAGAGGGCCTCTCAGAACGGCAGTTCGGCTTCCGCAAAGGGAGGTCGACATCCGACGCCGTGCTCGAGCTCACCGCTGAAGCCTGGCAAGCGCTAGGGAAGCGCGGAATTTGCGTAGCGGTGAGTCTCGATATCCGGAATGCGTTCAACACCGCAAGGTGGACGAAGATATTGGACGCATTACTAGCGAAACGGGTGCCGCGCTACATAGTGCGCATGGTGCGCGACTATATGCGCGATCGTGTCATCGCCTACGAAACGGAGGAAGGTCCGAAACAGAAGGTCCTTAGTAGTGGGGTCCCGCAAGGATCCGTTCTAGGCCCCCTACTATGGAACATAATGTACGATGGACTGCTCCGCGAAGAGATGCCTGGCACAGTCAAGCTCATCGGCTTTGCCGATGATGTGCTGGTCATCGCTAGGAGCAGATCCACAGCGGACCTTGAAAGGGCGATGAACGATGCACTGGAGAGGGCAGCAACCTGGTTGGACGAGGCCGGATTGGAGTTGGCCGTCCACAAAACCCAGGTGCTTGCGTGCACGCACAAACTGGCGGAAGCACCCCCAAGGATTGTGCTGAGGGGTGTCTGCCTTCCCTTGACAGACACCATTAAGTACCTGGGGGTGGAGGTGGATAAGCACCTCACCTTCCTACCACATGTCAGGGAGGCGAGTGCTAAGGCAAGGCGGGTTATGGTCCAGCTTGCCCGCCTAATGCCGAATGTGGGAGGGCCGAAACAACCACGACGTCGATTACTGTGTACGGTGGTGCACTCGGTCCTCCTCTACGCCGCGCCAGTTTGGGGTCATGTACTAGAGTCGCCAGGCTGCATGAAGATCGCAACCAGGGTCCAACGCGAAGCGTGCTTACGGCAGATTTGTGCATATTGCACCGTAAGCACGGATGCGGCCCTGGTACTAGCAGCCTCACCACCCATAGATCTAGTTGCGAAGATCCGGGAGTCCCTATACGAGCAGAGGAAGAGGGGACTTCCGAAGCGGGGCCTCAGAAGAGCCAGAGCAAGATTGGAAGGCGAGGCCCTGCGGCTCTGGTCCGAGAGATGGCGGGAAAACAACGATACAGCCGCCTGGACCAGGGCCCTCATAAAGATCTGGGTGGTTGGTGCCAACGTGGGCACGGCGACCTCGACTACCACTTGACCCAGGTGATGACGGGGCACGGGTGCTTCGGTACGTATTTATACCGAATCAAGAAAGCACCCAGCCCCAAGTGCGTGCACTGTGACCTGGAAGTTGATGATACTCCGGGTCACACCTTGTTCCAGTGCCCGGCGTGGTCCCCCCTGCGCGCGGAAATGCTGGCGTCACTACAGCTCACCGAACTGACCGAAGACACGATGGTCCCGGTGATGCTGGAAGGAGCGGAGCAATGGAAGCGGATCCAGTCGTTTGTGGATGCCGTGATGCTCCGGAAGGAGGACGCCGAGCGAGAGCGCCAAAGGCAGGGGCGTCGACGTGGGGGTGCTGGATAAGTGTTGGGCAAGTATCCGAACGGTAAGACGGATGAGCCGCGCTAGTAGTGAGCCCAGGACTTAGCACCCCCTGGGCTGCCGAGAATGCTGCTGGAGAAGATCTGCTGGCAGCAGAGGAAGCGGAGAAGAAAGTGGCCGCCTTGATCCTGAACCCGGGAGGATGGGACGTAGGGATCGTAGGGGAGGCGACACTGGTGCATGCATCCGCAGAAGACGCCGGTGCATCAACCACAGCATCTGAGCTGTGGGGGATGCACAAGGGCTAGCGGCCTAACCACCCGCGATCTGCGTGGCGTGCACGGTGGCATCAGCCTCCCCGAGAGAAGAACGGCACAGCCGAAGAAGCAGGCGATGAGGCAGAAAGCCAGCCACAGAAAGGAGAGGAAGGAACGCTGAACCTCAGAACAAGTTGGGGAAAAGCGCCACTGTCGCGTAAGCGACAGGATGCCATGGTAAAGAACGGTTCATGGCAAAAAGATGCGCAAAACGCCACTGTTGGGAACCCCCCTTGGGGAACCCAACAGGAGCCGGATTCCTCCCATCCGAGCAAAAGATGCGAAAAGAGGCAGAAAAGAGCCCACCCACAACCTGAGGATGTAGGCGTTCCATGTGCCCAGTGGGCCCCTGAAGTAATGCCAAATGGCGGTTCCGGGGGCCCTACACCAGCTGGGAGAAATCAAAAAAAAAAAAAAAAAAAAAAAAAAAAAAAAAAAAAAAAAAAAAAAAAGGTTAAAGAGTTAGGTTAGGTTAGGTTAGGTTAGGTTAGGTTAGGTTAGGTTAGGTTACTTGCGTCTCAGTCACCATGCGGTGAACATGTGCTCTGTCGAAAAGTTCAAAAAAATGTGGTAAAATCGTGAGATTTAACAAAAAAATTATTATGTACGTGTGTAATTAGTGACAACGGTGCTGTCGATTATAAAAACTGCGATATTCGCGAGCTTATAATTAATAAAACTCTTAAAAACGTGATGGTGCGCTGACACCATGAGATGAACATGTGCTTTGACAAAAAGATCGTAAAATCGCGTTAAAATCGTGTGATTTAATAAAAAAACTGATTGTGTATATGTGCGTATAGTGCTAACGGTGTGTGATCATAAAACTGTGTTATTCGCGAAATAACTAATTAATATTGATAAATTACGAA